>PVJS01029664.1:0-24620 GCA_004027185.1 Glis glis
CGCACGCTTGTAATCCCAGTACTTGGGAGGCTGAGACAGGAGGATCCAGGTTTGCAGCCAGCCTCAGCTACTTAGTGAGGCCTTCCGCAACTTAGTGAGACCCTGTTTCAAAATAAAGAATAAAAAATAGAGCTGGGGGTGTAGCTTGGAGGTAGAATGCCCCTGGGTTCAATCCCCAGTACCGCAAACAAAAAAATTTACACTGTAATCCCAGTACTTGGGAGGCTGAGACAGGAGGATTGCAGGTTCAAAGCCAGCCTCAGCAACTTAGTGAGGCTTTCAGCAACTTAGTGAGACCCTATTTCCAAATAAAAACTAAAATAGGACTGGATGTATAGCCCAGAGGTAGAAGGTGCCTGAGTTCCATCCCCAATACTACAATAAATAAATAAAATAAAAATTAAGATTGCATGGCCTGCTTCAAATATTTTACATTCACTTGAACTAAGTTTTAGCTTTATCTGTTAAACTGAAATAAAAATATATCTACCTCATTGATTTAAAGGTAAATTAAATGAAATATGTTATAAAAGTAACATTTTACCTGACACAATGGTTAATGTTTAGTTATAATTTAAATGAATTATTACATGAATATGTAATGACTATATAATAGGCAATATTTTATCATGTTTGAGTATGTTGGATGTAAATACATGTTTATTCAATATATATCTTTAAAAATGCATAGGGAATGGTCTGTATTAGACTACTATACAAAAACACATTCTTGACAATTTTCAATTCAATTTATATTTTTATACAATTTTTAGCCAGACAAACTGCCTATAATTATGAAACCTGTATAGTTATTCACTTTTTTATGTGACTTATAGACATGAACTTAATTCTCTTGCATATAGTTGGGACCGTCCAAATGAGTTCAGAATAAGAGAAAATGAATGGAAGTTTTCTATCTTTGTACGGTTCATAAAAATATCCCACGCAATCCTTTAGTCCCTTTTCTCTCTTCCATTCTTTTTGGAAGGAAGATGACTGAAAAATAAAAGAAATAGTAGACGGGATGACACAGGTCCCAAATTCTTATGTGGAAAGATGCCTATGTGCCAAGAGTAGCCTCATGATTTTGAGTGAAGAAAACAAAAATAAAAGAATAAAAAAATTCTATTGTGCTAAATCACTAGTATTAAGTAGTTTTGCTCTTTATAGTAACTAACATTTATTCTAAGAATTGCTCTTTAAATGCTAACAGAAAAGAATTCCTTGATTGTCTTATTGGAATTGGTTTTTTAAACCCAACAAGTAAACATATTTTTTGAAAATATGTACAAATAATCCAGTTATGAATTAATTTTTATGAAAGACAAAAATAACTTCCTTTTTTACTATTTTAATAATTCCTTGGTTTCCTATTAAGCTTGTTTTGAGCCTGTTAGCAATTTTACAATCTATTTCTAAAAGAAATAAAAATAATATACATAAAAATGTAATTCTGGCACAACGCTTTAAAATTGTAAGCTTATGCTAAATACATGTTTAGTTGATTTGGTAATTTGATAAGTTTTTCTTTGGAATTGAGGAAATATAGGTTAGCAAATTATGTTTTGTGAGAGAAAATCTAGACCCTTCCCTGCTTTGTACCACTCACAAATACCCCAGCTGTCACTAATTTATGTGTTGTGGCTGGCCTCAGCAGTCAGAGCCACAGAGTATGTGTCCTCTTTGCTGACAGAGCCTAAATTATTTACTAGCTGGCCCTTTGTAGAGAGCATGTGCTGATCATTGGTGTAGAATATCCTCCAATTATCTATATCTTAAAGCCAGCCATTGTAATTTTCTTTGCATAATCCATTTTTTACCATCTTAAGTTGAGCAAATATATATTTTGTTAAAGACAGGTAGATCATGTCCTTTTCACAAGAAATAGAGAACTCCGCAAGGTACTGAATTAAATTAATATTCTGCATCTTGAGAAAAATGTATACCAAAATACACTCATTTATGAATTTATATGTTTATTAACTTATTTTTGAAAATTTAAAGAATATGTGTATTCTTTGTTTATCAAATATGTGATTTTGTAAGAAATGGTGATTAAGAGTGAAGAATTTACCTTTCACTGGTTCATAAGTGATAACATTTTGCCATTTGTAGAGACTATATTTTAATACTAGTTATAAGTTATTAAAGTGTATACTACATAAAGGAATTATCCAAAAAGTGGACTTGATTATATAGTCCATTTATGGAGATAATAGAAAGTAATTAGAAAACTCTTGGTGTAATTACTCTGTAGAGCTGAATAATGCAGTGTTTTATTCATGTTAGTTCTAATTATAATTACAGATCCTCCACAGTGAGCATAGTCTTTACACATAATGTTCTTAATATCATATCCCTTTTGAAATCCATGGAATAATTTTTCCTTAAAAAAGAATTAATGATTATGAACAAGAAATCCCCTAGTACAATTATTTTTGCAGGAGGTATTCATCCACTGGACTTAGAAAGTAGTAAATTTTGATTGAATCTAGGATTCCTTCCAAATTTCATTCTTAGGGACTGAAGCTAGCAAACTTAAGCTATATATATTTCTTTCAAAAGGAAACGGGCCTTACTGTTTTTATTTTCTACTTACTATAAACTAAATTTTACTTCAGAAATGAATAGGAAATTTCAATATGTACATATGATTTTTACCGTTTCCTGATTTAGGTTAATTATTATGATTCACTTCGTGAAAATCTCATATTTTTCATGTAAGAAAGCAAGATATGGACCACACATATTGTCCATTTTGGATAATAGAACTTTTAATTTAATTAAAACAAGATATAATCATTCCCAATTATAGTGTTATCATTAACCTATATATTTCCATGACCAATCATTGTTTATTGAGGCACACTTTACTAAAGACTTCTATGTTCAACACTTCCAAAAACTAATTGTGATACTAATTAATCTTGATAAGTAAAATGTGCTAAGTGGGAGTTTTGATGTTTTCACGTGTGGACCGCAGGGGAATAAATAATGTCTCAAAGTATAAATTTTCTTTTTACATGTGGGCTGAAAAGAGAATTATTAAGGACATACATACATGAACACATATTCAAACACACACACACACACACACACACACACACACAATTTGCGATTAAATACACTCATCTCAACATTAAAGAGAATTGTACATGTGACCATGTTTTATAAACACTAATGATTCCTTTTTACTTTAAAATATGATTAGTGCTACCAGTAATGCAGCTGTTATCCAATCAGCAAATTTAAATTCTAAAATTAATGTTCATAAAGTATAATGAAAGTAAAGGTGAAAAAGATGACCTATAATGAAAATGTTGTGCTCCTGACCCAATTTAACCAGTGACCATTTTACTAGGGGAGCACTTAAATAGCAATATCAATTTCCAAAGTTGGAGAGTTTTACTTGGTGGAGAAGATCAGAACTCTAAATTTGCCTAGTATATCAATGATATGTTGATTCATATAAACTTAACACTGTTAACTACAGAAAAGTATGATTCAATTCTCTGATTCTGTGAATTCATCTTTTTTAGATTTCACATGTAAGTGATAAGCAGTATTTGTATTTTTGTGTGGTTTATTTCACTTAACATAATGTCCCCCAGGTTCATCCAAGGGTAGAGGTTGGTCAAAACACAAACTTTCAGTTAAACAGAAGGAATAAATTCAAGATCCATGTACAGAAAGGTGACTATAGTTAACAACATATTGTGTACTTGAAAATTGTTAAGGTGAGCCGGGCGTGGTGGCGCACGCTTGTAATCCCAGTACTTTGGGAGGCGGAGACCGGAGGATCCGGGTTCGCGGCCAGCCTCAGCTCTCTCGCTCTCTCTCTCCCTGTCTCTCTCTCTTTCCTTAGTGAGGCCCTCCGCAACTTCATGAGACCTGGTTTCAAAATAAAGTATAAAAAATAGGGCCGGGGGTGTAGCGCGGAGGTAGAACGCCACTGCATTCAATCCCCGGTACCGCAAAAAAAAAAAAAAGATAATTGTTAAGGTGGTAGATTTTAAGTGTTTTCACCACAAAAGCTATAAGGATATAAGGTAACATGTACATTAACTAACTTTATTCCACAATATATACATATATTGAAACACTTTGTTGTACACTATAAATACATACAATTTTATTTGTCAATTAAAGAAATAAAATATGACTCTTAAGTTAAAAATTAAGTCTATATTTACTAGTAACCAATCTGTTGATAACTTTATAAATCATAATAGAAACCATTTTCAAATCCAATTTCATGAACTAAAGAAGTTCTGGGGGAAAATAATATTGCACATATCATTGTTAAAGCTATAGTATTTATATTTCCATTATGTTTTAGTGCTGAGAAAAAAGTCATTACTCCTTTAAAATATAAAAGTTTTCAATACCTAATAAAAAAGCATTTTTGATATGCATTATTGCTTATATATCAAGAATGTAGGTGCTTGAAGTAATAAGAATGCAATTTTAATAAAGCTATGTATGAGCAAGTAAAATGTAAATATTGTTTGATTGTCTTATCTGCTAAAGCTTTAATGACACATGTCTCTAAATGTGAAGCAATTAAGATTTGAAAAAAAAGCTGAAATGGTAATTAGGCATTAAACATGTTTGCAACAGAAAGTAAACAGAGAAGAAAGAAAACTCAGCAAAATAAAAATGCTTAAGTATGTTGAAAGCCAGAATAATAATGCTGTTTTCTGGATAGGACACTCTGTTATGGAACTTGTAATTAGAAAGCAAGTTTAAGTATATATTTTTAAGTGCTTGTGAAGTGAAAAAGACTGGAGTGCAGATAATGGAGCAATTAGTTTTTCAGCCTTCACAGTTTATATCTTGGTCATTCTTGTGCTGAGTTACAATGGGAATCCAGAGACACTATAATTAAATGTTCCAGTCTAGTCAGAGCATGGCCATATTAAACATTCGTGGAGGACAAACTATTTTGGCTGAATTAGACAGGGAATCATCTCTAATGTTTTGAAAAATATCATAAAGTCTACTACAGATCAGTTAAGTATATTAACAAAAGTCAGTTTTATTTATTTGTTTTAATGGAAGTAGCAATATAACTATTATCTTGAAAGAGCAGTCAACAGAATGGATGAAATATAAATGCTGAGTTCATGATAAGTTATTAATTCAGTAGGAAAACAACCATCTTATAGTTGATATTGATGTCTCCTGTTTCTTTATGTAGCAGTTAAAACAGTAAACATTAAGTATATAATGGTTTCACTAGAAGTACTGTGCTCACTTTCTTTGTGATTAAATCATTACCATTATTTCACTTTGAGTGATTATTTGCGAAGGCCACTTAGACTGCAAGCATAAAGGGAACATTTCTTTCTACCATTTATACAGAAAATTAATTTTGCTTCTTTATTCCCTTCATTGCTTTTTTAAATTCAGGGTTATTTAATATACTAAAATACTTGATTAATTATATAATTTAATTGCATTTTCTGTTAATGAATCAGACCTATTTATCAATTTGATGCACGCTCCCTTTTTTTCTTCATAACCTATTGACTACTCTATTTCGGTGGGCAATTATACTTGACCACATTTTCTGGGAAAATAGCATCTCAAGCAAAAAAAAATATTGTCACTGGTCATAGTAGGAACATATAATATTAAACATATTATGCAGTTTAATTTATAAGCCATTGTGCAACTAGTCTTATCTTAGTGACCCAATATGTACCATGATAGGATGACAGGTCTGGCAGACTCAGGGACATGCTTAACTATAGCCTACATTGTATACTAATCACTTTTGATTTGCATTACCAACAGGAAATAATATACTCATGACACTCTCTAACAATGAAGAAAAAATTATAATTAAATTGAAAATTGCAGAGAAGGACTGGTTTGCAATGAATTCATAATGATCTGAGCATTTTGCAAAATTGAAAAGTGATGGTACTACTACTGTTTTTTAAATTCTCACCTTTCCTACTGTCTGGGGTGCAACTCACCTTTACATTTTAGTATTGTTCAGCATCCCGTCCTCAGCATTTTTACCTTTTCAGTATAAATGCTTTTCAGGTTTATCAAGTCTATTCAAATGTGCCAATTACCTATTTCCAACCACATGGAGAAGGGCATTTCCTTTAAAATTGAATTAAGTATATATTGATGGTTTCAAAACTTTCATGCATAGCTCAGTGCCATTAATGTTCCAGGAATAAGTTCAAAACAAATAAATAAAATAGGGAACAGAGAAAAACAAAAACATAAGAATAGAAAAAAAGATATTCATTATAGCCTGATACTACCCTGAGAGCATGAGGCTGAAGTGTTAAACAGAGTCCAAACCAGAAATGCCACCTAAAATATTCTAGGAGTAATGGGAAGTCATAAATCTGGAAAAGGCATAACCAAATGTTCACTTTGAGAGGTCAGTCTAAATTAGAAAGTAGATTTTTGTCTCTTTTTAAGAAACTAACATACTGGAAATAAAGGAAAAGTTAAGTGCTTGCTATAATCTAGATCAAAGTCTAGAGTAGAAATATGCAAAAATGCTGTGATAAATGGATAATTTTGAGAGATATTTGGGCAACAGACCACATAGGCTAGGATGTGATATTCAGATGTAGGAAGTGAGGAAAATAAAAATGATGTTGGATCCCAAGGATGAATGAATGGATTTGTGCACCAGGGCAACAGGAGCATAAAGGGTGACCTCAATGAAGAGGGGGATGAGCAGAGCTCCCGCATACTGTGTTGGTAATAATAGAAATTATTAGAGTCAAAGTTTCCCTTATGTAATCCTAATATCTGCATTTAAAGCATAGGGTTCTGGAAGGAATATAATTTTTAAGGCATCATTTAAGAAGAAATCGATATAGAATGACCAAATTCTTTCTTTAGAATAGGCACTGAATAACACTAAAATATAAGAGATAGCTAGAAAAAGGAATATACAATGAGAAGATAAAGGAAAAAGCAAGTAAAGGTAGAGCTCCATGTAGGCAGAAATGGTTAGAAAATGTCGTATAGTGGGCAGCCCAGCATCATTTGGTATAAAAATGTTCCAGAAAAGTTATGAAAGAGGCCTTGGTGCTCTTTGTGAGATGAGGTTAGCAGAGTTCTTGTGATGGTGATGTACGTGGGAGGGTATATAGAGTAAATGAGAAGGTACCATCAGATTTGGTGTTTAGTGAGGGCCAGCTTCCTCACAGGTGCCAACGTTCTCACTGTAACCTCACATGGCAGAAGGAAAGTGATCATCAGGGGTCTGATTTATAAGGGCATTAATTCCATTCATGATGTTTCCCCTCTCATGACTTAATCACAATCTAAAACTGCACCTCCCAATTTCCTCAAATGTATGGGGATTACAAGTATGCACTACAACGCCCGACTATCCCATAATTTTGTAATCCATTCATCTGTTGATGGACACCTTGGCTGATTCCATAGTTTGGAAATTATGAATTGTGCTGCTATAAACATAGATATTCATGAATTACTAGAGTAGTCTGGTTTCAATTCTTTTGGAGGGTCATATTATAAGTTCATTCCCATTCTTCTGAGGTCCCGCCATACTGTTTTCCAAAGTGGTTGCACTAATTTGCAATCCCACCAACAATGTATAATAGTTCCTCACCAGCATTTATTATTATTTTTGTTTTTAATGATTGCCATTCTAATTAGGGTTAGGTGAAGAGGGCATAGGACAAAAACTCCAACATATAGGCATGGGTAAAAACTTTCTCAATAAGACTCCAAAGGAATAAGAAATTATAATGAGGATTAACATGTGGGATTGCATTAAATTGAAGAGCTTCTGTGCAGCAAAGGAAACTATCAAGAAAGAGCTGATGGAATGGGAGATCTTTGCCAGCTACTCATCTGATAGAGGATTAGTATCTAGAATATACAAAGAATGCAAGAAACTTAACATCAAAAAACTCAAATAACCCAATCAAAAAAAGGGCAAGTGAACTAGACACTTCACAAAAAGAAATACAAATGATCAAAAAATATATGAAAAAAATGTTCAACATCATTATCAATCAGTGAGATGCAAATCAAAACTATTCTAAGATTTCACCTAACTTCAATTAGGAGTCAGGTTTTAAAAGACATAGCACTATTGGATAAAATTTGTGTTTGTATGACTTTTTATCTAAGGGCATCTTCAATCTGTACTGTTCAGACAGTGAAAACATTAGAGAAAGCTTCTGTATCAAAGAGTCAGAGGACAGTTTGAGGCTTACATAATGGCAGAAAGTAAAACAGGGTAGAAGGATCCAGGCAAGGAGGGAATCCTACATGGAAGAGCATGATATCTCATACAAATTGTACAAACCTTTACTTAATACCTGAAAAACATACATTTTGGAATCCCAGGGTTCCCAATGAAAGTAACCATTGAAAGCACAGTGAGATAGAGTTTGATATTTGAGTAAGGTCATGTTAGCATCTTGCGAAAATGAATAACATAATTTTTTAGACGGAGAAAACATACTCCAACAAAACAGAATCTAGAGATAAAATGACAGCAGCCAGAAATTGGAGAGGAGCCACTTTTTTTCTTCCTTTTTTGATGTTTTTAAATTTTATTGGTGCATTGTAATCATATATCATGATGAAGTTCAGACTGATAGAGGCATACATGCATACAGCACTCAGTGCGTCCCCCCCCCAGTTCCCACCCCACTCCTCCCCTTCCCCACCTCCCCTTGCAGGACACTGTGATTGGCATCGATAAATTCGCATGTGTACAGTAGATCCATTGAAGTGTTTCCCTCTTCAAGTCTTCCTCCCCCAACCACCTCCTTTACTTAGGTCGCCTTCTTCACTCCACTAAGGTTTCTCCTCCTTTTTCTGGAGTCCCTCCTGTGTCCCAATTTCTTCCTAGCTTCCACAAATGAGGGAAAACATATGTGACCTTTCATTTTTGTGACTGATTAATCTCATTTGGCATAATATTTTCCAGTTCCATCCATTTCCCTGCAAATGACATAATTTTGTTCTTATGGCTGAGTAGAATTCCATTGTGTGTATATCCTGTGTGTGTGTGTGTGTGTGTGTGTGTGTGTGTGTGTGTGTGTACTGGGAATGGAACTCAGAATCATTCTACCTCTGATCTATACCCCAGCCCTATTTTATTACTTTAATTTGAAACAGGATTTCACTTAGTGGTAGAGGGCCTCAGTAAGTTGCTGAGGCTGCCAGGAAACCCGTGATCCTCCTTTCTCAGTCTCCCAAGTATTTGAGTACAGCCATGTTAGCATCTTGCTATAATAAATAACATAATTTTTAGAGGGAGAAAACAGAATATAGAGATAAAATGACACTATGATGACAGACACTTTGTCCTGAGAATGCTTTTGCTAGTATTGAATCTACTAGAAGAAAACATAGGCACAAAGTTCCACAGTAGTTTCAAGACATTGATTTTTTGGGGAAATGACCTAGATAGCACAGACAATAAAAGCAAAATCAGAAAAGTAGACTGGTATCAAACTAAAAGGTTTTGCACAGTAAAGGAAACAATAAACATGGTGAAGCAAAATATTTGGAGCAAAATATTTGCAAGCCTGATAAGAGGTCAACATCCAAAATATATGAGGAACTCAAACTCAATAACAAGAAAACAGAAAATTTGTTTAAAAAATGACCAATAACCTGGTGTGGTGGTTCATGCCTGTAATCCTAGTACTTGGGAAGCTGAGCAGGAAGAGCGCAAGTTTGAAACCAGCCTCAGAAACTTAAGGAGACCCTCAGCAACTTAGTGAGACCCTGTTTCAAAATTTTAAAAAAATAAAATAGACTGGGGGTGTAGGTTGGAAGTATAAAATCCCTGGGTTCACTACCCAGTACCCCCCAAAACTGACCCATTAGGATAGAGAAAAGGAATCAGGGGAAGAGATGTCAAAACCGACCTGTTGTACATTTAAGATTGATGCATCTATTATATGTAAATTTTAGCTAATAACAGAACTTTCGATTTTTCAGTGGTTTCACTTTCTGCAGGGGTTTTGTTTAGCAATTCTGAACCTGTTTCTAGTGTATTCTTTCCTTTAGCAAATGAGAAACTAGATTGAGGATGCTGGAGGCTAGATTTGTCCCTGTTTGAGAAGTAAATTATAAATATTGAAAGGATAACTAAAAGGCACCCTGTGGTTTTGCCTATGAATTTAACTTATGAATATTTACTCACAATTTAATAGACATATAACATAAATATATATGTATACAAATATATGACGTGCATGTATTTATTATGTTTTATTCTACTAGAATGTGTCTAGTGCTATTGAATGAGTAAGTGAAATTGTATCAGTGTGAAACCCATCTGTGTGCCTGTTTATAACATACAAGTAATATCTCTGTGTATTTAACTTTGCATATATATATATATATATATATATGTATATATATATATAATGGCATATACAAAGTATGTATTTGCATATATATCTGTGTGTATATCACACAATATAGAAATATAGATATATGTGTATGGATATATGTATTATATTTATACATACAAACACACACATTTTCAAGTTGTGTCTATTGATAAGTGAGCTTTCCACATTCTCCAGATCTTGATTTCTAAATATTATTCTGTATTTAAAGGAGCCATGGCTTTTTAGAGGAAATATAAATTCTAAAACTAGAGCAAACAAGGGATAGAAAATGCTATTTTAAAATGCTACCACTCATTAAATGTGAGATAATTTAAGCCTTAAAATAACTGAAATAAAAATGAATTTAGTACTTTGCGAGGTGGAGACCGGAGGATCCGGGTTCGCAGGCAGCCTCAGCTCTCTCTCTCTCTCTCCCTGTCTTTCTCTCTCTCTCTCTCTCTTTACCTAGTGAGGCCCTCCGCAACTTCGTAAGACCCGGTTTCAAAATAAAGTATAAAAAAATAGGGCCAGGGGTGTAGCACGGAGGTAGAATGCCCCTGGATTCAATCCCCGGTACCGCAAAAAAAAAAAAAAAGAATTTAGTGGATTATTTTTTTATTCATTTATTGGTGCATTGTAATCATACATTTGATAAATGTCAGGTTAGGAGAACCATACATGCACACATTGCTTGTTCAGCCCTCCCTTAACATCCCCCACTCCCTCCCGTTCACTCCCTTTAGTGCTTTGCACAGTGATTGAGTCTTATAAGTTTGTTTATATACATCCTGCGCTTTAGTGTGTTTCCCTCCACCCCCTCCCAACTCCCTCAGTTATGTCATCTTCTTTGTTCATCTAAAGTTTTCTTCTTCTTTGTCTGGAGTCCCTGGCTAGAGTTTCAAGTAATATGTTGAAAAGGAGTGGTGACAGCGGACATCCTTGTCTTGTTCCTGTTTTTAGGGGGAACTCTCAGAGTTTTTCCCCATTCAGTATGATGTTGGCTGTGGGCCTATTGTATATTGCCTTTATGATATTGAGGTATGTTCCTTCTTTTCCAATTCTCTGCAATGTTTTTAGCATGAATGGGTGCTGGATTTTGTCAAATGCTTTTTCCGCATCTATTGAAATGATCATGTGATTTTTGTCTTTGGTTCTGTTTATGTGGTGAATTACATGGATTGTTTTACGTATGTTGAACCAGCCTTGCATCCCTGGGATAAACCTGACTTGGTCATGGTGTATAATTTTCTTGATGTGGTTTTGAATGCGTGTTGCTAGTATTTTGTTTAGAAGTTTTGCGTCTAAGTTTATCAATGATATGGGCCTATAGTTTTCTTTTCTTGATCTGTCTCTATTTGGATTTGGTATTAATGTGATATTGGCTTCATAGAATGTATTTGGGAAAGTCCCATTTCTTTCTATTTCATGGAATAAATTGAGAAATATTGGGATTAGCTCTTCTATAAAGGTTTTATAGAATTCACCTGGGATATCATCTGGACCTGGGCTTTTCTTTGATGGTAAGCTCTTTATTGCTGCTTCAATCTCTTTGATTGTTATTGGTTGGTTTAATTTTTCTGTATCTTCTTGATTCAATTATGGAGGGTTGTATGTATCTAAAAATTTGTCAATTTCTTCTAGGTTTTCCATTTTGTTTGAGTATATCTTTTTAAAGTGATTTCTGATAATCCTTTAGATTTCCACACTGTTGGTGGTGATATCTCCTTTTTCATCTCTTATTTTGGTAATTTGGGTTGATTCTCTCTTTCTTTTGGTTAGGTTGGCTAAAGCTTTATCTATCTTGTGTATTTTTTCAAGAAACCAGCTTTGGTTTTGTTGATTTTTTGTATTTTTTTATTCTCCAATTCATTGATTTCTGCTCTAATTTTAATAATTTCCTGTCTTTTACTGGCTTTGGGGTTAGACTGTTCCTGCTTTTCAAGGGATTTGAGGTGTGTCATTAGGTTGTTTATTTGGTGCTTTTCAGATCTACTTATGTGAGCACTCAGTGCTATGAATTTTCCTCTTAATACTGCTTTCAACGTGTCCCAGAGATTTTGATATGTTGTCTCCCTATTTTCATTTGTTTCTAGGAATTTCCTTATTTTCTCCCTTATTTCCTCTTTGACCCATTCTTCATTCAGCAGTGTGGTGTTCAGTCTCCACGTGTTTATTGGATTTCTCTGTGTCTTCTTATAGTTGATTTCTAGTTTCATTCCATTATGGTCTGGAAATACACAGGAGATTATGTCACATTTCTTGAATTTGCTAGTACTTGCTTTGTGGCCTAGGATATGGTCTATTTTAGAGAAGGTTCCATGAGCAGCTGAAAAAAATGTGAATTCGGCTGTAGTTGGGTGGAATATTCTGTATGTGTCTACTAGGTCTATTTTACCTATGGAGTTCTTTAGGTCTGAGGCATCTTTACTGACCCTTAGTCTTGAAGATCGATTGAGTGGTGTGAGAGGAGTGTTGAAGTCTCCCAGTATTATTGTATTAGGACCTATGTGTGACTTAAAGTCATGAAGAATTTGTTTTATGAAGGTGGTCGCACCTATATTTGGGGCATAAATGTTAACTATCGTTATATCCTCTTGTTGGATTGTTCCTTTTACTAGTAAAAAGTGACCTTCTTTGTCTCTTCTGATAAGTTTAGTCTTGAAATCTAATTTGATATCATAGTTGCTACTCCCACTTGTCTTCGTGTTGCACTGGCGTGGATTACCTTGCCCCAGCCTTTTACTTTTAGTTTGTGAGTGTCTTTACTTGTAAGGTGTGTTTCTTGTAAGCAGCATATGGATGGATTGAGATTTTTGATCCATTTTGCCACCTTGTGTCTTTTGATTGGGGAATTGAGTCCATTTATATTCAACGTGGTTATTGAGAGATGCTTCTTAATTCCTAACATTTTGAGTTTTGACTTCTGTTTGAGGTAGTGTTTTCCCCCCTTTTCTTAGTTGGCTGTTTGATGGGAATTATTGTTTCTTTGGTTCTGGTGTTTATTCATTATCTCTTCTTTATAGTTAACCTCTTTGAGTATTTTCTCTAATGCTGGTTTGGCAGACCTAAATTCTTTCAGCTTCTGTTTGTCGTGGAAGGTTTTTATTTCCCCATCAACTTTTATGGATATCTTTGCTGGGTAGGTAAATCTTGGTTGGAAATTGTTTTCTCTCAGAGTTTGGAATATGTCGCCATAGGCACTCCTGGCTTTCATGACATGGTTTGGAAGGTCGGAGGTGATTCTTATTGATTTGCCTCTGTATGTTACTTGGTTTTTTTCTTTGGTTGCCTTTAAGATTCTCTCCTTGGCCTCTACGTTAGTCAATTTGACTATTATGTGTCCTGGTGAACCTCTTCTCTGATCTTGTCTATTCGGGGTTCTATATGTTTCTTGTACGTTGGTGTCGACCTCCCTTTCTATGTTTGGGAAATTTTCCAATATTACCTCTCTGAAAAGATTGTTTATTCCTTTGGTTTCAGCTTCTATTCCCTCTTCTATGCCTATTATTCTTAGGTTTGCTCTTTTCAAGTTGGCTGAGATCTCTTTGAAGTCCAGTTCATGTTGTCAAATTATTTTTTCTATATTATGTATGATGCGCTCACTTTTTGAGTGGTCTTCTTCTAAGAGTGAGATTCTGTTTTCCATGTGTTCTAGTCTATTGTTAATAGTTTGTATTGATGCCTTCATTTTGGTTAATGCATCCTTCACTTCCTTCAAAGCCTCTATTTGATTCCTATTTTGGGTGTCAGATTCTTTGCTTATTTGATCCTTCATTTGTTTCCGGCTCTCTCTGAATTCTTTTTTGGAAATCCTGTATCATGTCTATTACTAAAGTTCTGAATTGTCTTTCTGGCAATCCCTGCATTTCTGTGGTAATGGGTTCTGTTATTGTGGAGTTGTGGGGGCTCATTGTTTCTTTGTTTTTCCTCCTTCCCATGATTTCAGGTTTCTTGAGTTTATATCTTTGTTGCTTTTGGTATCTCTCTCTCACTCTGTAGGTTTCCTGTGTCTAATCACTCTCCCTGTATAGTAACTTCTTCTGGATGTAGATATTTATTGCTAGGTGTACCTTGAAGGTGGCTAGCCTCTGCTATGTGGTTATTCTTAGCTCTCTGTTGTGTGTTTATCACCCTTTAATATGTTCTTTAATATCTGAGTCCCATATCACTTCACCGCTGTTCTGCCAGAAGATTGTTGGTACTGGGTCGCAATTACTCTAGTGTCCCTTCTGTCTGCTGCAATAGGGTTGTTGATGAGATCCAGGTGTTGAGGTCCGTGGACCTGTCTGTCACCTCTCTGCTTGTCACAGAATCCCTCTGGGCTGTCCCTGGCACAGGCGGGGAAGCGAGCTCTATGGCCCGCGCGAGACCCTCTTATCTCTCCGCCTTAGTTCAGGCGGGGAGCTCTGGTGTCCAGTTCCCAAGTCCCTTTGGATCTGTCTGTTTAGGTAGAGACACCCTGCAGCTGGGTGCAGGGCAGTGGCACACAGGCGCTCTCCTCCAGTTTAGCACAGGCCCCTCCTGGTCTTTCCGGGTTGTAGGCGGGGACGCTGCGCCTTTCAGCTTCCCACCAGTTGGAGTCCCTCTGGGACTGTCTCCAGTGCAGACCAGGAAGCGAGCTCTACAGCCCATGCACATGACCCTCTTATCTCTCTGCCTTAGTTCAGGCAGGGAGCTCTGGCATCCAGTTCCCAAGTCCCTTTGGGTCTATCTGTTTAGGTGGGGACACCCTGCAGCTGGGTGCAGGGCAGTGGCACACGGGCGCTCTCCTCCCGTTTAGTGGAGGCCCCTCCCGGTCTTTCTGGGTTGTAGGCGGGGACGCTGCACCTTTCAGCTTCCCACCAGGTGGAGTCCCTCCGGGATTGTCCCTGGAGCAGACCGGGAAGTGAGCTCTACAGCCCGTGCACGACCCTCTTATCTCTCTGCCTTAGTTCAGGTGGGGCGCTCTGGCATCCACTTCCCAAGTCCCTCTGGTCCTGTCTGTTTAGGCAGAGATAATCTGTAGCTGGCCTGTGTACTGAGGGGAAGGGGGAAGGCCGCGGCTCTCTACTGCTGGTGTCCCTCTCTCCCTCCGCCTGGGTGCTGGCCAGCAAGGCCGGCCCTCTCCTCCCCTTTGGGATGAAACCTTCCTGGGCTTTCTGGGTTGCAGGTGGGGAGTGCTGATGTTTTCAGCTTCCCACTTCTGCTTGCTGCCCAGTCCCTCTGGGGCCATCCTATGCAGAAGCGGGGACACCACGCTCCCCAGAGAGTGCTGTGTTGGTCTGCAACTTTCAGACCTGCTCTATTCCTCAGATTTTCCTGTGTGGCTACAGCCACAGACTGCTTGTGTCCCCACCCTCTCTTTTTTTCAGGGGGGGGGCTCTTTTCGGTTATCCTGTGAGGCTGTAGCACTCACTTTTCCTGCCAAGTGTGCGGAGGACCAGTGGATTGTGATGGAGGTGGATGACTATATTCCTTCTCCGTCCTTTTGTCCTGGGGTTGTCAGATTTTGTGGTTGGTGATCCCAATGTCTGTGAGAAAGGCCTCAGGTTGCTGGTTATACAATTTTTTGGATCTTCTGGGGGTTCCTGCTGGTCCAGTGACCCAGTCTGGGATGGGGTTATTGTTCTCCCGTCTCTGGTTGGTTGCCCCTCCTTCTTTTTTACCCTTTTGCAGTCTGCATGTTAATTGGCAAGCTTCTATGTATTCTTAAATATTACTATCTTTAGTTCCTTTCACCCATGAAAGTCGTGTGGGATGTGTATGGCTGTTCAGATCAGAGCACCCGAGACAATTTAGAGACAGGCTCCTCTCGGCGTCCTTACTATGATGCCATCTTGTCCCCTCCCAAATTTAGTGGATTATAATCCACTGGACAAATAACAATTTTGTATTAATTCTCTGTTGTTATAGCTTTGGTTTTAGTTTGCTTGTTTTTTTCGGAAATGAATCTTGAACCCAGAGTCATGTGCATGCTAAACACCTACTCTACCACCAAGCTATACCACCAGCTAATTAGGCAATTGTTGTGTAAACATGTAATGAACTGAAAAATACTCAGGATACCTTTTTATAGCTGAAAGTCAACATATGTATGAAAGTATGTATGGAGTTAGAAAATCATCAGTCATTACTGGAATTAGTAATGAGTGAAAATTCATAAGAAATAAGATGTGTATACAGTCTCAAAATAACTCTCCAAAATTGTTTAAGTTCAAAGAGACAAATTGGATTTTATTTGAATAACATAATCAAATTAGAACAAATTAACATGAAATGCCCCTGTTGTGTACTGAGGACACTATAGCATTTCTGCTGTATTTATTCCAAAGTACAATAAAACCTGAATTTAAATCAAAAGACATCAGATAAAACAAAATTTAAGGGAATTTTTAAAAATTACTAGACTGTTAGGCAAAATATTGATGTTCAGATACCTAAAATCTACTCTATTTGCAATTTTCAAGAATACAATGCATTGTTATTGACTACAGTCAGTGATGCTGACTTTGACAATTGTACTGTGACTGCATAAGAAATAGCATTTTCTTAGATAAAATGAACTTCAATACATGGAGGCAGAGGATCATATTTCAAACTGTCTATCAAATTGCTCACATAAAGAAATCATATTAGATAATATATAACAAACTAGAAACACACATAATTTATATAAGTAAATAGAAAATATTAAGGAAACTATAGCTAAATATAAGCAATTTAGGACTGAAAAATGTTAGAATATAGTTCATGCACTATTTTAATTTTTCTGTAAACTCTAAGAAATATTATAATTTAAAAATTAACAACAGTTGATCTTAATACTCCATCATGACCACTGCACACCTATAACCATGACTGAAATTAACAAACAAAACAGTAATACTGAATGACAGTGAGGAGGCAGAACCACCCAACCTGCCATCAATGCAAAGTGATAAAGTGACTTTAGAAAATAACGTGGTGGTTTATGATGATTTAAAAAATATGATCTTTCCATACAAGTCAGATCGCAAGTGTTTCTTCAAGTGGTTTAAAGACCTTTGTTCACATAAAACCTATACACATATGTTTATATTGTACATTTATACCTGTATTCTTATTCACCAAAAAATGTGAATGACCAACATAACTTGTAAGGGGTAGTTGGATAAAGAAATTCTAGTATATATACACACAAAGTTTTATGACTCAGCAATTACAAAAAACAAATTACTATTACTATACTGATAAATCTTTCTTAACAAATGTATTTTTATATTTTTAATGGTGCATTATAGTCTCACATCATAATGTAGTTCATAGTGATAGTGACATACATGCACACAGCACTTGGTGAGCTTTCCCCTGGCTCCCTCCCCACTCTCCCTATCCCCATATAGGATATTGAGATTGGCATTGGTATTCTTACATGTGTATATAATGTTAATGGCAGTAATTCATTCATTATTTCTCCCCCACACACATGACCCTCCCCTAGATCACTTCCCTCACTCCACTGGGGTTATCCATTATCTAAAGTCCCTCTTGAATCCCAATTACTCCCTACCTTCTGCATATAAGAGAAAACATATGACCCTTCACTTTCTGTAACTGGATAATTTCACTTAACATAATGTTCTCCAGGTGCATCCATTTTCCTGCAAGTGACATAATTTTGTTCTTCTTTATTGCTGAGTAGAATTCCATTGTGTGTATATCCCATAGTTTTGTAATTCATTCATCTGTTTATGGACACCTAGGTTGGTTCCATAATTTGGCTATTGTGAATTGTGCTGCTATGAACATGGATATTATACACTTTTGGTGGGATTGTAAATTAGTACAGCCACTATGGACATCAGTGTGCAGATTGCTCAGAAAGTTTGGAATGGATCCACCATACGATCCAGCTCTACCACTCCTGGATATCTTTCCAAAGGTGCTGATACATATTAAGTGGCTTTTGCTTGGTGAAAGAAGCCATAACCAAAAGGCATTATAATATGATTCCATTAACATGGTATTTAGGAAAAGAGAGAATTAAATCTCTAGACGGAAAAATCAGCAGTTGCTAGAAAATTGAGACTGCAATTATTTTTAATGGGACATTCAAGAGCATTTTTATAGTTTTGCAGTTTTCTGTGGTACTGCAGTGGTAGATAACATTTGTCAAAATCAATAGAACTCTGCTGAGTGAACTTTACACAAACTAAAGACAAAATCAACCACAGTTTTGGAAGGAGCAATCACAAAATGCAGACTGATGTGAATAAATCCATATTGGAAAAGTATGACATAACCGCACTAAATGGAGTGGGAAGAAAGAGACTTGACCTCAATAACATTGGGACACAGTTTTGATTGATAACGAATGGTAAGGTAAATACTAAAAGATTTATACATAAACACTACACTGTGGGAAAGTTTGATTCACACAGAGGTTAGGGTTAGCAATTCTGAAACATGCTTATGTGTAGAGTAGGGTTGAAAATAAATAAATTATAGACAGTGAGAACCTACCTGTTCACTGTTAGAGAACAATGTAATGAATAGTCAAGGGGGAAAGGCTGGGAAGAAAGATAGCTGAGTGAGCCCTTGCCCCTTGCCAATAATGCTAGCTAGACTTTTGGATTGTGCTCTGCTAACTGAGCTTCAGATACAGGGAGGCAATGTATCCTCTTCAATATCCTCTGCTGTATTTGAAGCCCATCCTCTGTGCTTAATGCCTTTCTTCATGGTAATCTTGCTATGCTCCTGTGGCCTGGTGCAGGAGCCCTCTCTGCCTAGAAGGCAGTGTGTCTAAATCATCAGAAAGAAAAAATTCAAACTACTGGACTAATATGGTCTCACATTTAGCATTTTCAATTTTATGAGCATCTACATCCACTTACGAGTTTTTAACAGTATTTTTCTTTAAGAATCTTAACATTATCATAAAGAACTTGATACTAAAAGTGATTCATATACTTGAAAATAGCATGCTAATTTGATCGATGCAGATTTCAATTGGAGAGAAAACATAGTTCAGTTAAATGAACACTTCTATCGATACAAATTCATCGGGAACCTTATTGTTTGTGGCTTTCTGAATTGATGGCATTGTAAAAGGAAACTAATGAAAACAAGCATTTAATGTTTCCTACCAAATATATATGCAAATAAAATGTATATTACCTTACTTTCTCAATTTTAAGAGAATATAGTTTTCAGCAAAATAAAACCTCAGGGAAAAAAGAAACATTATATATTTTTTAAATACAACTTGGAAATACAGTGTGATTCTCAGTGTAAGGAGGCCAACTATACTTACTACATTTTTGGAAAGCTTTCAAAAACTCATCAATTTGCACAGGTCCTGTGGATCACAAAGTCTTTTATGGTACCAACCTTCAGAGATTTTATTTCAAATTAGCGAGTTTAACACATTTTTTATCACATATTAGCATAAGGGCTAACAACCACATATTAACATTAATATCTTTTTAATTGGGATGCATTTTCACAACAATGATATATTAATCACTTTGTCAGATTTTTTTGTGTGTTTGTGGTCCTGGGAATTGAACCCAGGGGCATTCTACCTCTGAGCTACAGCCCAACCCCTTTTTAAATTTTGAAACAGGGTCTCACTGAGTTACCATGTGCTGACCTCAAACCTGTGATTCTCCTGTCTCAGTCTTCCAAATATTGGGATTACAGACCACCGCAGGATTACTCACCACCGGGCCTGGCACTTTGTCAGAATTTAACTAAGAGCTGTTGATTCCTGTATTTGTCTCTTATGACTGCTATAACTAATTGACAAACTTTAAACCACGCAGATTTATTATTTTATAGCTTTGAAGGCTAATCATCTAAAACGAGTTGCAGCAGTGTTGCATTCCTGAGACTTCTATTGTCCTTCCCTTCCCAGCTTCTATAGGCTGCCTGTATTCCTTGGCTCATGACTGCTTCCTTACATCAATCCACACTGTTGCTTTCATCTTCCTATTTCCTTCCTCCTCTTAACTTCTTGTTTTTCTTTTTATAAGAACCCTTGTGATTACATTGAAAGCCCACCCAAAGAAACAGGATAACCTCATCACATTAATATTGTCAACTTAATCACCTCTTCAAATTTTTATATTCTATATAATGTAATCTTCATAGGTTTCCAGAATTAAGACCTGAATACCTTTGGCAGGAGGGAGGGAGGTGAGTTGGTAGGTCATTATTGACTTTACCACACTACTCTTAATTGTACCTAAAATAAAGCTCTCTTAAAAAGCAGTTGCAAGTTACAGTAAATGACATGCAGTAACACATCTTCCTCCTTCCTGTGCCCTGTGTTCCACTCAGATTGACTTCCTATTTCCAGAGCTCGCTCAACTTTTGGCCTTTGCCTGTACAGAAAGCCCTCCCTTTCCCTTTTTTAATCACACATGCTTAACCTCAACAATGTATGGTAATTCCTTATGACTCAGTTTAAATATCACCTATTCAGGAAACTTTACAATACTGCTTAAGATCTTAGTCATCCTTATATTTGACTGTATTCATTTTGCATGCTTCATAAAAAGTTATAAACTTAGAGACTTGAAACAACCCATATTTATTACTTCACAATTTCTGAAGGTTAGAAGTCTGTAAATGGCTTAGTTGAGTTGTCTGCTCATGGTCTGTCAAGATTGAAATCAAGATATCAGCCAGAACTATGAGCTAAGGTCGAAGTTCCTCTTCCTGATAATGGGTAGAATAAGTTCTAGGTGTATTTAAGACCCTGGTCTTGCTTCCAAACAGGCTGTCTACCTGGAATATTTTCAACTCCTAGTGTCCACATGCAATTCCCTGACAGATGGTGCTCTATACAACTTTCACTTTGCTTCTTCAAGGCCAGAAAGAGAATGCCTCTGACTTATTTTGACATTTTACCTGATTTTGAAAGGCCTCCCCAAGTGGATCTATCTTTAGATGTCCTTTGTTTTGGTTATGGACTCTAATTATGGCCACAACTTTTTTCTGCAATATAATGTAACATAACCATGGCGATGTTATTCTATCATATTTAAAAATCTCACCCATATTTAATAGAAGGAATTACATAGGGTACATACACTGATGGTAAGGATATTGGAACTCTGGCCACTTAGTGTTGGAAATTGGCCTCATGTACTCCTTTTTGCACTACACTGATTTGCCTGCTAATTTGAACTTAATATTTTAACCCCCAAATCTACCACAGTACTAGTCACATAGTAGGGACTTATATCATATTTGTATAGTGAATTAATATACAAATCAGCAGGGTATGGAGGTGCAGTGAATTCATATGCATTATGCAAAATATCATATGAGTATTTTCTAAAATATAAGTATGATTTGTTGTTCAGCTACATAATGGATTATGTACATGAAATTATTTATGAAGTGATAGTTAGATTAACTTCCCACTAGTAACAAACAAACAAGCACATAGTGTTTCAGTCAGCATTCTTTCTGTTGTGAAACAAAATACTTGACAACCACAACTTAAGGAAGGAAGATTTCTTTGCTCACAGTTCAGGAGGTTTCAGTCCATGTTAGGCTGGGCCACATTGGCAGAGCTCAGGGTGTTGGGAAGCAGAGAGAGTGGGGAGGAGAAAAGGGATATATATATATATCCTCAAGTCTACATCTCCAATGACCCACCTCCTCTAGCCACACCCTACCTGCCTACTTTACCACCCAATAAACCCATTAAGCCATCAATAGATTTATCCACTGATGAGATTAGAACCTCCATGATTCAATTATTTCACCTCTGAACATTTTTGCATTGTCAATACATGTACATTGTCAATACATTGGTCATTCTATATGTAAATCATAACACCTAGTCTCAAAATTAAATACTAGAAGTAGGTAATTAGAATAAAAGGTAAATATAAGAAAATGTTCTTAAGGATAATTCATTTCTATGTATATGTGGCAATTGTTTGTTCAATGGAATTTCCCTTATTTCAGAAAGAATAATCCTTTCATTACTATAAAATAGTATCCAGATAAGTATATGAAATATATTTCAATGTCATAATGGATTAAGCATAAGGAAGAGTTCTTATTCCTACTTGAATTCTTCATAGTACTTAGAATAGCTCTTGTAAAAAGCAGCTACTTGATAAATTTACTTATTAAAGAAAATCATTATTTTTATACCCTTAGGACTTGGGAAGTATTTTGTGCTTTTTCCTTGACATATTTATAAATTAAGTTCTGAGTGTTTATTCAATTTGGTACAGTTTTATTGCTTTTATATAGTGGACACCATCATATTGATTCCTTACCATACATATTGTTGATATCTTCATCAGCTTCTAGATGGGGTCTTTCATCTTTTTTTCTTGCGGTGATAGTTGGGGAAATTATTAGGATCCTGAAGTTTATTTACTTCCTCAAACTGCCACTGTTCTCATCAACTTTAAGAACTTCATTCCTTACCCTTATTATTTGTATCGTGCCCTAATCCCTTTAGTTGTGAAATTACCAAGAAAGCCTGAGCAAATCAAAGATTTAATGGTTACCAGACATTTTTTTTCCTCTCAAAATTTGTACCTAGTTGCTTTTAGACCTATGTTTATTTGCATATATATATATGAATGAATGCTACATTTTAAGGAATGAATGTACTATTTAAATACTTCAGCAAACCTAGTTGTGGTGGCTCATGCCTGTAAACCCAGTACTTGGGAGGCTGAAATAGAAAGATTGTAGGTTCTAGGCCAGCTTCAGAAACTTAGCAAGACTCAGAAACTTAGCGAGATCCAGTTACAAAATTTAAAAAAAAAGATAGAGCTGGGGGGTAGCTCAGTGGTAGACTGCCCTTGAGTTTAATCCCTACTACCAAAAAAATTAAATAAATAATACTTCACCGATATCTACCATCTAAATATGTTTATTATCCCTTGGAAACTGACACGGTAATAATCATTTTGCTTTGATGAGCAAGTTGGTTCTGTTGCTGCTTTACATTTCTTTGACATGGATTCTCTTGGATCAAGCCATACTATTTCTTATCTTTAAATACTTGTGCATGTTTCATACAATGACAATCACTTATCTAGTTACTTTTATTGTCAAAATATGAAACTTAGTTTCAGGACAGAGGTGCTTCTATTAAGATTAAAAGCTTATTACAATATTCTTTTTTCAGTGTTTATTTGTTTTGAGAATAGCAACAAATCCATCAAGCAAAGCGTATAGTGATAGCAACCTCTGGAGTACCAGGAAGAAAACACAGGGAGCAGCAAGTCATTAATTATGCACTTTCTTAATTGCAGTGTCTTTAGAGAGCATAGTTGAACAAGAGGTGGGGAGTATAAAGATCAAAATGGCATTTTAAAAAAATGCTGTCACTTAACATTGCTGCCTGCTGATATTTTGTTAGAAGCAGCATAGAAATCATAAATAACATTTCTTAAATTGTAATGGAGAGAGGGAGAAAGAAAGAATCACAGTCATAATGTGGAGGAGAATTATGAGACACTGCATTGCGACTAAATTGGATGCATTATGCAGGAAGGTGCCAGGCAAATGGCAGCAGTTGCAGGAATTGGTTCATCAGATAAACACCAACTCTTGGAGTCTTTCCATCCGATTCTCACTGTGGATGTGGGCCGTGTGGGGCTAGCGATCCTTGTGAGAATGGAGCTATGTGTAGACAGAAAACGGGTCTGGGAACATTTTCCTTGTTTCCACTGCCAGAGTGAGAAAAGCTTTGCGGGTCCACACTGTGAGCTCAGTGTCCAGGAGTGCATGCCAGCCTTTTCCTGCACAGACGTTGCTGTGACAGTGAGTCCACGCAGCCATTGCTGCGATTTCTGCAAAGCAGTCCAATTTAGAATGTGATATACTAACAGAAAGTTTCAAGATATAATCATGATTATTTACTGACTTTAGTCTCCCTTCAACATCAAAGCCAATGATGGTTATTTTCACTAAGTACCCCCTCTTCTGAAAAATTTGTTTATATGTTTGTTTATTACAACTGTAGCAAATGAGGAAATTTAATGAGAGAGATGTGGTTTCTATGTTCTTAGTTATCATAATTGATCATTTTAAAATTCTATTTTAAGCCAGACGTGGTGGCGCATGCTTGTAATCCCAGTACTTTGGGAGGCGGAGACTGGAGGATCCGGGTTCGCGGCCAGCCTTAGCTCTCTCGCTCGCTCTCCCTATCTCTCTCTCTCTCTCCTTAGTGAGGCCTTCCGCAACTTCGTGAGACCTGGTTTCAAAATAAAGTATAAAAAAT
Source organism: Glis glis (assembly GCA_004027185.1). NCBI lineage: Eukaryota > Metazoa > Chordata > Mammalia > Rodentia > Gliridae > Glis > Glis glis. Next base: position 24,601 of record PVJS01029664.1, read on the forward strand.
AGGGCTGGGGGTGTAGTGTG
>PVJS01029665.1:0-24616 GCA_004027185.1 Glis glis
GCTTGTAATCCCAGTACTTGGGAGGCTGAGACAGGAGGATCGCAGGTTCACAGCCAGCCTCAGCTACTTAGTGAAGCCCTCCACAACTTAGTGGGACCCTGTTTCATAATAGGGAATAAAAATAGAATAGAGCTGGGGGTGTAGCTCAGAGGTAGAATGCCCCTGGGTTCAATCCTCAGCACCACAAAAACAAAAGAAAAAGTTAAGAAATGGGGGAAGGGTGCAGCATCAGGGGAGCTCAATTTAACCAGTGTACCCTATGTGCAGGCATTGATAACTCCCACTGACCCCCATTAATATGTACAATTAACACAGGGTAATAAAAACATTTTTTAAAAAACAGAGTGCCAGCAGCCTGGTTTCTAGCGAGGCCTCTCTCCTTGACTGCAGATGGCCATCCTCTCACTGTGTTACCACACAGTCTCTTCTTCTTGTCCTCAAGGAGAGAGATCCCTAGTGTCTCTCTTCTGATAGGGAAGCCAGTCATATCAAATTGTGGTTCTACCCCCATGAAATGGGTTAACCTCAATAGTTTCCTTAGAGGCCCTAACTTCCAAGTCTAGTCACATTGAGAGAGATTCAGCATATGAATTTTTGTGGAACACAATTTCTTCCATATTATTCCACTTGATTATAACAAAATAAAGAGATTTTATAATATTAAGAAAAGTATCTTAGCTGGGTATAGAAGTGGCACATGTCTGTAATCCCAGTACTTGGAAGGCTAAGACAGGAGGATCATAGGTTGGAGACCAGCCTCAGCAACTTAGCAAGACCCAGTTTCAAAATAAAAATAAAAAGGACTGGAGGTGTAGCTTGAAGGTAGAATGTCCAGGGTTTGATTCCCATCACCACAAAAAGAAAAAAAAAAGTGTCTTAGCAAAAATGTTCAGTTAACCTCTGTTAACCCAACTCAACTGAGCAGTGAGCTGACACTGATGTCACCAATTGGAGTGGACAGATGAGGAAACTGAGAGAAACGACAGAGGCAGCCTTATGAACCTAGCTAATGCCAGTCAGTGAGCAAACCACATCCGCTTTAGATGAAAGAATGTGCTGTCTCCGTTCTCATCATAAATTAGGTATAAACTAAGTTCCTGAGGAAACAAAGTTGTGTTTTGTCCCCCCAGAGAGAAGGTGGTCATTGAATTCACTGCAGTGGTACTTTGCTAAGTAGTCCTCCAGCATCTTACTAATTCAAGAGTGGTGCTGGTGATGCACTTAAGTACACAGAGCCCCACATGTCTCACAGGTAAACAACACCACATATAAAATACGGTTTTGTCCTGAACTAGGCAGGTGGAACATGAACAAATTTCAAATTCTCTAGAATACGTGTAACCAATATTCCAAGTATCTTGAACAAGGGAAGCTAGTTGGCATATATTTCTTTCTTTACTGAATCTGTGTTATAACTGTTCAATTATATTAATAACTTTGACAACATCCAAAACTTCCTCAATTTTATGAAAGCACTAGAGGTTTGCCAAACCCTATCTCTTTTGTTTTTGTTTTTGGGGTTGTTCTTTTGTTTTGTTTTGTTTGTACTAGGGATTGAATCCAGAGGCATTCTACCTCTGAGCTACATGCCCAGCCCTTTTCTTCTTTATTTTGAAACAGGGTCTCCCAAAGTTGCTGAGACTGACTTCAACCCTGTCATCCTCCTATGCAGCCTCCTAAGTACTGGGATTACAGGCATGTACCACCACACCCTCTCCATATCTCCTTAATTAGAGTCAAAGAGCTGTTTCTTTGCCACCAAGAGTTGCCCACCTATATTCTGTAACCTCAGTTACTTATCTAATGAGAATAGTATAGATAGAATTTATCTGAAAATTAAAGCAGCAAATGTAACTGAGCTTTCTTTCATAGGGAAGGTCACTTTTAAATCCAGTCATGAATAAAAGTTCAATGATTAAAAAGGAGGTAGTTTAGGTTTTACTAGTCCATTAGCCAGTTTTCATTACTCTAACAAAATACCTGACACAGGCTAACTTTATAAAGAAAATAGGTTTATTTAGCTCACAGTTTCAACAGTCAAGGGCAGATGCCAGCATTGACTCCGCTCTGGTGAGGACTTGAGGGCAGATGGTGGACGGTGCGAACCACAGGAGACATGTGAGAGGAACAGAGCAAATTGCCAGACAGAAAGCCAGAGAGAGTCCAGATCCCTCAGTCCTGACCAAGGACTTGTCCCCAGGTGACCCAAAGACTTCCCACTGGGCCCCCCCATCAAGGTCTCACCACTTCCCAATGCCATCGCCCCAGGACTAAGCCGGCAGCACACCGCAGCTGGGGTCTTCAGCATGTACATTCTTGCACTTACAAATGATGAGACCAACACACAAAGTCAGGATTGAGAAGCCTGGTCACTTGTTATACAACTCCAACTTCACTCTCAGGCTCCTGTTACAGCTGAAAACTGATGTTTCTAAAATTGGCTAACCATGCATCTAACAGTTTAATGCCTGGAGCTGAGGAAGGTATATTTATTTATAAAATAGAATCTTGATAACTATTAAAAACTATGTGAACATAGTCATTTTCAGTGGGGAGTTTTTTTGAAGCTCCCTGGAATATCTTATAAGTAAAATTAGGCCTTAAATGTCTGAAATTATGAGCCTTTTCACACATTAATTTACATGAGGATCAGGCTATGCTGCTATCCCTGGAATACAGAGACCACTTCATTTCGCACAGTGCCACATTTAAACAGCCAACCTTGACAAACACCGAGGCCTTGGATATGCCAAAAGCTGTTCTAGGTGTCAGAGTTGACAATCTAATGAGAAAAATAGACAATAAATAAGTAGAACATAGGCTAAGTCATTTCAGATGGTGACTCATGAAATGAAAACATAAAAAAGAGAACTAAGTGAACAATCCATGGATTATGAAAATAATACTCAGCTTGCGTGGTGATGCATGCCTGTAATCCCAGTACTTAGGAGGCTGAGACAGGAGGATTGAAGGTTCTAGGGCAGCCTCATCAACTTAGTGAGACCCTATTTCAAAATATAAACAAAAAGGGATGGGGGGGGTAGCTTAGAGGTAGAATGCCCCTGAGCTCAATCCCCAGAAGGAAGAGAGAGAGAAAGGGAAAAGAGAGAGAGAGAGAGAGAGAGAGAGAGAGAGAGAGAGAGAAGGAAGGAAGGAAGGAAGGAAGGAAGGAAGGAAAGAAGGAGAGGAGATGATCAGGAAATTCCTCTTCTTCCCTGAGCACAGGACAGTGAAGCAAGAGAATGGAAGGCACCATTCATGCAAAGATATAAGGGAAACCAGGTGTAGTGGTACACACCTGCAATCCCAGTGCATTGGAGGCTAAGACAGGAGGATTGCAGGTTCGTGGCCCGCGTCAGCAACATAGCAAGGCCCTCAGCAACTTAGCAAGACCTGTTTTAAAATTAAAAAATAAAATAGGGCCGGGGGTGTGGCTCAGAAGTAGAATGCCCCTGGGTTCAACCCCCCCCAAGAAAGAAGGAAGGGAGGGAGGGGGAGTACTCCAGTCTGTTAAAAATCCTGCCATGGATCTGACAGGGCCTTAATGAGGGACAGTGAGAGGCCACTGTGGCTGGAGCTAAGAGCACAAGGAGAGAAATGGGGAAGGAGTTGAGGTTGGGGATCTGGCTCACCAACCTTGAGCCACCAAATGTGGAGGAGAAACACTAGGGAAGGTTATAACTTCCTACTCCGTACCTAGGGACAGAAAGAGCAAAAGCAGAGCTTTAAGAGTCCTAGAAGCATAGAATATCCTCCTGTGCTGCCCTAATATTATATGTCTTTCTGGAGCAGGGGTCAGCAAACTTTTTATTTCTAGAGGAGCAACCAGTGAGAAGCCAGGTAGTGAACAGTTTAGGCTTTATAGACCATAACATCTCTGTTGCAATTGCTTAGCCCTGTTTTAACATGCAGGCCACCAAAGATTCATAAATGAAGGTGACAGTGCTCCAAAAATATTTTTGAGCATTCTATCTCTGAGTCACACCCCCAGCCCTTTTATTTTTATTTTGAAACAGGGTCTCACTAAGTTGCTAAGGGTCTCATCAAGTTGATGAGGTTGGCTTTGAACCTGCCATCCTCATGTCTCAGCCTCCCAAGGCATGTGCCACCACACCCAGCTTCAATAAAACTTTACTCACAAAAACACAGGGAGTGGGCCAAATTTTATCTGCAGACTACAGTTTGCTGATCCTCCTATTCTTCAGTATCTAAAGAATTGTGTATCTGTGTCACTCTCCATTTCAAAAATATTATTCTAATGTAGGATCTCTTTAAGAATATTTGATTAAGTTATCTTTGGGAAAGAAATTCGATTTGAAAAATTTGGGTTCCAAACATTTAATACTTATATGAGTCTGCACACCCTCAGCTGCCCCGTGGTGTCTGGGAGGGCCCCACAAGGGCTGTGTTCTTCATTTTATTTTGCTCTTCATCTTTACAGGTGACTCCTCGGTCACTTTCCCCTTCATCTCAGAACTCTTGCTACCAGGCAATAGGCCATCAGTACAGCAAGTGTAGCTTCCTGAAGCCTAAGGAAGATACAGGACACAAAATAATTACCAGTGGAATGCACTTTCCCTATACCTGCTCTGGTGTTGTCAACAATGTAATAGTAGGGTGTTTCCATATATGCTACATGTTGGGGAGGTATTAATAAAATCATAGTGTTTAAATCATTACATCAGTACTGATCTTCAGGAAATGCAAGAAGGAGAATTCCAAATTTTGATCTTCAATATGATGAAAGGCCTCAAAGAAAGTGTACAGGAAATGAAGGAGGAAATTGGGGCCCTAAGAGAAAAACAAAAAGAGGCTTTGAGTGAAATGAACAAGTCAATAAATGAATTAAAGACTGTAATAGAAACCACCTCTGGCAGGATAGACCACATGGAAAACAGAGTATCACTCTTAGAAGACAGTTCATTCAAAACTGAAAACACAGTCAACAATATAGAGAAGACAGTACAACAGTACAACCTGAACATCCAAAATATGTGGAACAATATAAAACGTCCTAACTTACATATAACAGGCATTGAAGAAGGGCTAGAAGCACAAACCAAGGGTATCAGAAACCTCTTCAGAGAAATAATTTCAGATAATTTCCCAAACATGGAAAAAGACTTGTACATCCATGTACAGGAGACATTCAGAACACCATTAAGACAAGATCAGAGAAGAACTTCCCCATTCCACGTAATAATCAAATGACTAACAAAGAGGCCAAGGAAATAATCTTAAAAGCAGCAAGAACAAAAAAAATGGGTGACATTCAGGAGCAAAACAATAAAAATAACTCCAGATTTCTCAACCCAATTCATGAAAGCCAGGACGGACTAGTATGATGTACTACAGGCCCCGGAAGAAAACAACTTCCAACCAAGACTGCTATATCCAGCAAAGAGATTATTTAAAATTGATAGAGAAAGAAAAACATTCCAAGACAAGCAGAAACTAAATAATTTATGACTACTAAGCCAGCACTAGAGAAAATACCTAAAGAAATAAAACACAAAGAAGAAAAAAGGAGCAAATTCCAGAATCAGAGAAGGGGTTAAACTCCAAGAGGTGGGCAACTAAGGAAAGGAGAACAAACACTACATCAAACAGAAAATAGAACTCAAAATGACAGGAACAAAAATCACCTCTCAATAATAACACTGAATGTCAAAGGTCTAAACTTCCCAATTAAAAGTCATAGACTGGCAATGTGGATTAAAAAACATAATCCAACTATATGCTGCTTTCAAGAAACTCACCTTACAGCCAAAGATATCCATATGCTAAAGGTGAAAGAATGGGAAAAGATATATCATTCAAAAGGACACTGAAAACAAGCAGGGAGAGCAAGGCTCATATCTAACAAAACAGACGTTAAGCTACAACACATCAGAAGAGACAAAGCAGGTCACTTCTTATTAATAAAAGGAACAATCCAACAAGAAGATATAATGATAGTAAACATTTATGTCCCAAATGTGGGTATATCCACTTTTGTAAAACAAACTCTTCAGGACATCAGGTCTCAAATAGACCCAAATACAATAATATTGGGAGACTTCAACACACCACTCACACCACTATATCGATCTTCTAGGCAAAAGATGAGTAAAGACTCTTCAGACCTAAAGAATACTATAAACCAAATGGACCTAATAGACATATACAGAAGATTTCAACCTGCAACAGCTGAGTACACATTATTCTCAGCTGCTCAAAAATAGATCACATCCTGGGCCACAAACCAAGCATCCACAAATTTTAAAAAATGTAAGATAATTCCCTGCATCTTCTCAATCACAAAGGAATGAAAGTAGAAATCAACAACAGGAAGACCAAAAGAAATTACATAACTACATTAAGAATGAATGATACACTCTTGAATGAGGACTGGATCAGAGAAGAAATAAGGGGAGAAATTTAAAAATTCCTAGAATTAAAAAAATATAGAGACATGAAATACAAAAATCTGTGGGACACTTTTAAGGTGCTGTTAAGAGGAAAATTTATAGCACTGAGTGCCCACATAAGAAAAATAAAAAGTCACCAAATAAACAATCTAATGACACCTCAAGGACCTAGAAAAACAGGAACAGTCTAATCCCAAAGCCAGTAGAAAACAGGAGATAATTAAAATCAGAGCAGAAATCAATGAAACAGAGAACAACCAAAAAAAAACAGATTAACAAAATAAAAAGCTGGTTCTTTGAAAAGAGTAACAATATTGACAAACCCCTAGCCAACCTAACCAAAATAAAGAGAGAATCAACCCAAATTACTAAAATCAGAAGTGAAAAAGGAGGCATCACCACAGACAGTGGGGAAATACAGAGGATCATCAGAACCTATTTTGAAAATTTATATTCCAATAAACTGGAAAACATGGAAGAAATCGACAGATTTCTAGACACATACAACCTAGTTAAACTGAACAAAGAAGATATAGAAAACCTGAACCGACCAAAAGTAAGCAAAGAGATAGCAATAGCAATAAAAGGCCTGCCATCAAAAAAAAAAAAGCCCAGGTTCAGACAGATTTCCAGCTGAATTCTACAAAACCTTTACAGAGGAACTAAACCCAATACTTCACAAGTTATACCGTGAAATTGAAAGAGATAGAGTTCTTCCAAACTCCTTCTATGAGGCCAGTATCACATTAATACCAAAACCGAATAATGATACCTCGAGAAAAGAAAATTACAGACCAATATCATTGATGAACATAGATGCAAAAATTCTAAACAAAATACTAGCCATGTGTATTCAAAACCACATCAAGAAAATTGTACACCATGACCTCCAAAGCTCAGGAAATTAAAATAAGAATAAGTGGGATGGCATTAAACTAAAAAATTTCTGCTCATCAAAGGAAACCATCAAGAGTCTAAAAAGAAAGCCTACAGAATGGGAAAAGATCTTTGCCAGCTATCCCTCTGATAGAGGATTAATATCTAGAATATACAAAGAACTTAAAAGACTTTACACTAAAAAAACAAATAACCCAATCAAGAAATGGGCAACTGAATTGAATAGACACTTGACAAAGGAAGAGATACAAATGGTCAATAGGTACATGAGAAAATGTTCAACATCATTAGCAATCAGGGAGAGGCAAATCAAAACTACACTGAGATTCTACCTAACCCCAATCAGAATGGCAATCATCAAGAAGTCAAAAATTAATAATTGTTAGCAAGGATGCAGGGAAACTGGAACTCTTCTAAACTGTTTGTGGGATTGCAAGTTAGTTCAGCCACTATGGAAATCAGTGTGGAGATTCCTCAGAAAACTGGGAATGGAGCCACTGTATGATCTGACTATACCACTCCTGGGTATCTTTCCAAAGGGGCCAAAATCAGAGAACTACAGTAATATATGCATACCCATGTTCAGAGCAGCACAATTCACAATAGCCCAGTTATAGAACCAACCTAGGTGTCCATCAACAGATGAAGGGATTACAAATTTATGGGAAATATACACAATGGAATTCTACTCAGCAATAAAGAAGAACAAAATTATGTCCTTTGCAAGAAAATGGAAGGACCTGGAGAACATTATGTTAAGTGAAATTATCCAATCACAGAAAGTGAAGGGTCATATGCTTTCTTTAATATGTACAAGCTAATGGAACAGAAACCTCAGTGGAGCCAGAGTGGTGGTCTACGGGAAAGGGAGCGGGTAGAGTGAGGTTCATTACTGGAATTACTACCATCGACTATGTGTACATATGTGAAAATACCAATGTCAATCTCGGTACTCTATATTGGGAAGGGGGCAGATGGGGAAGCGGGGGGGGGGGCACCAAGTGCTGTGTGCATGTGTGTCACTGTCAACGTGATTTACATGATGATGTGAGACTATAATCCACCAATAAAAGCATATTTTAAAAATAATAAAAAATAAAAACCCACATGAACATTTTAAAATAGATAAATCATTACCTCAGGGAAAGACTATGTGTTTTTCACAAGCAAAATACACACACACACACACATACAGGAAATCACATTTTTTAAATAATGATTGGTTCTTGAGCTATGACTAGAAAATTGATCATTTTGTGTATAGTGCTAGGCCCAAATCAATCCATCAAGCAGTGAGTTTTCTCACCCAAAATGTCACCTCAAAGTGCCTTCATTTCCACAGCCCCTACCTCAAAGCCCCGCCACAGACGCTGGGTCTACAAAGGCCTACACTGGGTCTACAAAGGCCTACACTGGGTCTACAAAGGCCTACACTGGGTCTACAAAGGCCTACACTGGGTCTACAAAGGCCTACACTGGGTCTACAAAGGCCTTGTGGTTCATTCCTAGATCTCTGACATCCAACTTGACCCATAACCCCTAGAACAATCTCTAAATAATATTCTCATCATGGCCCAACATATTTTTAACCTTGCTTACAAATTTTAGATCAGCATGGAAATACCCCATAAACATAACTATTTTCTGTTGATTTTTTCACTCCCCCTGAAACTGGTTTTGTACCCTCTTGATGAACCATCATTTCCCCAGCACTGCTAAATCTCCTCCATGAGCTAATGCTGTGCTCTGGCAGCTTTACTACTTTTTTTATTTTTTATTTTTTTATTTTTTTATTTTTATTTTTCGGTATGGGGATTGAATGCAGGGGCGTTCTGCCTCCGCGCTAAGCCCCCAGCCCTATTTTTTATACTTTATTTTGAAACCGGGTCTCACGAAGTTGCGGAGGGCCTCACTAGGTAGAGAGAGAAAGAGAGAGAGAGAGAGAGAGCAAGAGAGCTGAGGCTGGCCGCGAACCCGGATCCTCCGGTCTCCGACTCCCAAAGTACTGGGATTACAAGTGTGCGCCACCACCCCCGGCTGGCAGCTTTACTACTGTCTTGGTCAACAGGCCCCTACTTGGTCTTCCAGTGGTGGAGCCTGTCCCTGTCCCACCAAGTCAGTTGTCACTCCTTTTTTTTTATCCTGCATAGAATTGATATTCCCTCTGGTTCAGAATTTCTACCTTTTATTATAATTAAGTGCCTACTCATCTGTCTTTCTCCAAATCAACTGTTCATCCTTTTCGATCATTTTCAAATTTTGTCTCTTTATCCTCACTGTCAGGCTCGTGGTAGTCACTCAATATGTGATTATTGAATAAATTAACACACCGATCAGAAAAGAAACTTCAGCTATGTCCAGTTCACTTTCCCTACCTTGAAGACGTGAATTGCTTCTTCTAATCTAAATAGTGCTGCTTCCAGAATTCAAGTTCATTAAAGATGCACCTCCCAGATACGCTAACTCAGTGGCATCGACCCTTTTCGTTAGCAGCTATGGGTTTTGGGGCAAAAAACCCACAGATGAGAACGCAAGGAACACTCTACAAAAGCATCCTTGATACTGCTGAACAACAAGCCTAGAACTTGGGTAGCGGCCCTCAACACAGAAACCACGCTGATGGGTTTGGAGGTATATTGCCCTCCTAATATGACTAACTTCAGGCATGGATGTATGAAATAATATAAACATTTTACTACTGAGTTATCCTTTCAAGTAGCATTTATATTTCCTCAGAACATTGCTTGAGTTGCATTCTGTGAAATAATACATAAGAAATAGAAAAGGGCATTGTTTGAACAACTGTAATTCCACAATGAATAACCTTAGACTGATCCTTTTGTTATTGCTGTTGTTTTGTTTTTTTTTTTTTTTTGGTACTGGGAATTGAACCCAGGGCATTCTAACTCTGAGCTACACCCCCAGCCCTTTTGATTTTTTTATTTTGAAATAGGGTCTCTCTAAGGTGCTGAGGGTCTTACTCCATTGCTGAGGCAGTCCTCAAACCTGCTAGCCTCCTGTTTCAACCTGCCTTAGACTAATTCTAATGGCTTTGCTTTTATTTTTTTAGGAAAAAACTTTGATTCTATTCTGTAATACTCAAAGAGCCCCTACACTGTGCTCCAAATGAGCAGCAAGGCTATGGTCTAGTGTTTAGAGTCCTCGCAAGAGAATTAGACTCAGTTCTTTGCTTCTGATAATAATGGAGCACTGTTTTTTTCTTTCATAGTTCATTTGCATGCGCTAGAGCCAACTCCACACAACACCTTCTAGGATGAAAAATGAGTCGCCCCTGGAAACTGGGGTCTTAGAAATTCATACCAAGTGGACAACTGAACCCATTGAAACTGCCAACAGACTCACCAGCAGAAACCAGGATCTCCCTGACGGAGCTGGCATATGTATATCTAGAATTAACTAAAGGAACAATCCACTACAAGAATCAGAAACTATTGAACAGTAGGGCAAATAATTAACAAAAATGTACTGTGTGCTTGAAATGCAGTATACACATTACAGTAGATCTTAAATGGCCCTCACCACAAAAAAAGTTAAGTATATGAGATGATAGAGGCATTAATAATCTCAGTTTATTATTTCACAATGTATACATTTATCAAAACTATATACCACAACTTATATATGTACATATAATCAATATATACCATACATATATGCAGTTTCTATTTGTGAATTATACCTTAATAAAGTTCAAAACGTAAATGTCTATGGTTTAGCAACTATATTTTTATTTGTGCGTTGTAATTATACATCATAGTGAGGTTCAACGTACATTTGTTTCACATTGAGCTTTTCTATGCTATATAACTGCTATGCACTCATAGAAGTATTAAAAATTTTTAAAGTAAAATATAAATAAATTTAAAAGAAATACACCTTTTTTTCTTTCAGAGGAAAAATTGAAATTTCTTAGTATAAAAAAAGTTTCTGAATTATATATTTAGTGGATGACCCTGTGTTCCCCAAATATCAAACTTCTACTTTTCACTGGTTCAGAGGAAAAATAGAAAAATAAAGCCCACGAGAGAGACAGCAATTGCTTTCTATTCAGAATGACACATCTAGAGGAGAGAAAACCCCAAATCAAAAGTGAAGTTCCTTCTTTCCCTGTGGGATTCAAGTCTTATAACCACTTCTATGATTCTGTCTTGACTACTTAAGCCACTTTATGAGCCGCTCTCTTGAGAGTGACTGGCCTTAATTAGATCGCTGCACTTGATGTCCAAGTCTCTGGTCAGCACTAAATGTTACAGATTTAATTATGAGACTGAAAAAGCAAGTTCTAATGCTGACCCCTTCCGCTGTGTGTCCCTGGAACCTCTGAAGATGTTCTTTGTCCCTAGGTGGAGCATCAGGTGTGAGCATTCGTCCCTGACACATCCCCCTCTTCAGGCCTCAGTCCAGAAACGGATGAGCTAGCGGTGAAGACTAAATGTGAAAAGGAATACAGAAGCCAGGCGTGGTGGTGCACGCTTGTAATCCCAGTCTTTGGAAGGCTGAGACAGGAGGATCACAGGTTCGTGGCCAGCCTCAGCTACTTAGTGAGGCCCTCCGCAACTTAGTGAGACCCTGTTTCAAAATAAAGTATAAAATAATAGGGCTGGGGGTGTAGGTCGGAGGTAGAATGGCCCTGGGTCCAATCCCCAGAACCGCAAAAAAAAAAAAAAAGAAAAGGAATACAGAAAAGAAATCACCTGTGCCATAGAAAATACTCACAAATCAATGGATGACTATTCAAAGAACTAATTCAAAGGGATTGTGCAGTTCCTACTTTGGGTGTTTTTTGTTTATTTGTGCTTTTGTTTTTGAGGGGATTTTTTGTTTTTTGTTTTTTGGTTTTTGGTTTTTTTTCAGTATTGAGGGTGGAACACGGGGGGGAGGGGGCTCTACCTCTGAGATACAACCTCAGCCCTATTTTATTTTTTATTTGAAACAGGGTCTCGCTAGGTTACCACACACTTCTGGCTTCGAACCTGCATGTGTCACCATGCCCAGCTTCCTAATTTGAAAAGAAGCCAGGTGCAGTGGTGCAGCCTGTAATCCCACTACTTGGGAGGCTGAGGCAGGAGGATGGCAGGTTCTAGGACAGCCTTAGCAGTTTAGTGAGACCCTCAGCAACTCGTGAGACCCTGTTTCAAAATAAAAAAATTAAAAAGGGGGCTGAGAGGGTGGCTCAGAGGTAGAATGTCCCTAGGTTCAACCTCAAGTACAAAAAAAAACAAGGAACTAGCTGGGCGTAGTGACACATGCCTGTAATCCCAGTACTTGGGAGATTGAGATAGGAAGATCACATGTTCAAGGCCAGCCTCGGCAACTTAGTGAAAACTGTTTGAAAAATAAAACAAGAAGGGCTGGGGTATAGCTCAGAGGTAGAACACCCCTGGGTTCAATCCCCACACACAAAAAAATCAAACTAGAAGATATAATTATCATGTCTTCATTATATCACATTTTTTGTGGGTGCATTGTAATTACACATGTTGGTAAGGTTCAGAGTGACCAATACACGCATCCACGCAGCACTTGTTGTGTTTCCCTCTGACCCGCCCCCTCCCCTCCCCATAGAGAGTCTTTACACAGAGACAAGTAACTTCATGTAAGAACACAGGATTATTTGAATAGTTTCCATCATCAGGAATTGATACTTGGTAAGCACTTACATGCCACTGGGTCTTAGTACATTCCCTATTATTTCACTCATCCTAGCAGCTTGTTATGTTTCATAATAACGGTGACATCAAGGCTGCTGGGATTGATCACCGTGGGTACCACACAGCAGCCATGTCAGGATGGGAACCCGCAACCGTGAGACGTCAGTCCAGTCCCTCTAGTGCATCCGGTTTATCAGGAAGCTCTCCGCCTGAGAAGCAGGTAGATCTAGTTCCGCTGGGCTGGGAATGGTTCAGGCATCAGAAACATAGGACAAGGGATCAGAGTGGCGCGTCATGGAGCCGGGCGTGGTGGCGCACGCTTGTAATCCCAGTATTTGGGAGACTGAGACCAGAGGATCTGGGTTCGCGGCCAGCCTCAGCTACTTAGTGAGGCCCTCCGCAACTTAGTGAGACCCGGTTTCAAAATGAAGAATAAAACATAGGGCTGGAGGTGTCGCTTGGAGGTAGAATGCCCCTGGGTTTAATTCCCAGTACCAAAAAAAAAAAAGAATGGCACGTCATGAACCTACTCTGGCAAGCCAGTCTGACAAGGGTGCAACCCCTCAAGGCAGTTGGGGTTTTTCCTTTTGTATACAAACGCTGTCAGAGACAGTGCATAAACCACATACCAAAAGGCCAGACTTATTACTTTACAAACTTAAGGGTTTTTTCCTCATTTTAATGCCAAGCAATGTAATTCCACTCCAGCATACATATCTCTAGATTACTCCTAGTTAGTTCTGCATATTCAAAAGAAAGTACCAAAAGCTATGATACTAATTGCAAGATGAAATCTCAAATAATGATTTGATCGATAACAGTGTAAGTGCAATAAGTAATTAGCATTCCAATATGACTAATTTTAAGGATGGTACTTATTTAAAGGTAAAGATTCCGGTATATTTGTTTTTTAGAAAACATACTCTAAGCCGGGCGTGGTGGCACACACTTGTAATCCCAGTACTTGGGAGGCTGAGACAGGAGGATCCTGGTTCGGGGCCAGCCTCAGCTACTTAGTGAGGCTTCCATAACTTAGTGAGACCCTGTTTCAAAATAAAGAATAAAAAAATAGGGCTGGGGGTGTAGCTCAGAGGTAGAATGCCTCTGGGTTCAATCCCCAGTACCGCAAAAAAAAAAGAAAACATACTCTGTTTAATAACAATAATCTATTTTGACTTTAATACAAAGGTAATTTCAAATATGAAAAAATATACTATCTCTAAAGTCTGATGGAATAATAACACAAGTGTGAAATGACTATAGCGAGAGCAAGATTATATGATTTAACAATATTTTCCAGGCTTAGCCTTAAAGTACTTGCTCCTAGGACTAATACGTCTTGTCTATCATTTTAGTAAAAGCAAGTATCTGCTCCTCATGTACCATAACGAATAAAAATTAAATATGCCTTTATGCCATTATATTTGTGATTTTTATCCTGGTACTGTAAGAATTTTCACTACAATTATGGTGATGAAAATAGACAAAACAAGAAACCCGACATGCATGTGTAGCGGTGGCCTGGCTCCATCAATCCACGCCCCCTTCTGAGTCCCGGGAAAGTCACTCATAACTCATGATAGATTTGCTTCTCATCAAGTCCACAGGTGGCTTCGCAATTATTCTCAGCATAGCAACTCCATGTCATGCGTTAATGAAGTTGTCACTGGAAAGGAAGCTCATTTTCTACCCCAGGAGATGGTGCATGGACATCACTTACAAAGGGGAGAAAGGGACTTCCTGAGGTAATCTTGTTTATCAGTTTCTACTCCTTCTAACAACTCTACATGTGAGCCAGTTCTGAGATACATGATACTACTCTATTCTTAGAATAAGAGTGGGGAGATCACCAGCCTATTGAATGGCTAGTACATTTAGTCATTAGAAAAACTCTTTAAGCTAGAGATTATTTTTCTACAACTTAGAGCCAAGGAAAATGAGACGCAAAGAGATTGAGTATCAATCTTAGGTAGCAGAGCTGGTCACTGTAATATACACATAGAGTGACCTTTCTCAACTAAATAGGTTATTATCGTTTGCAAATATAAAAGCTATCGATATGTGTATATTCATTTTATACCTACCAGTCTTACTGGATTTATTTCTTAATTTTTTTCTCTTAATTTGTTCTATCCTTCCAAGTTTTATGTCTCCAATTTTTGTCTTTTTTCTAACTGGATTTACTGGTCTCTGAACAGCATTAAATAATAGTGCCGATTATGGAAACCCTTGCCTTTTCCCAAGTGTTTATGGGAAAACACTGTTGCTTCTCCCATAGAGATAAATGTTAGCCTTGGGGTTGAGTCAGTTATAATTTTATCAAATTAGGGATATTTTATTTAGAGCCAGGTGTGGTGGTGTATACCTGTAATTCCACTACTTGGGAGGCTGAAACAGGAGGATCACAGATTTGAGGCAAACCTCAGCAACTTAGACTTATTTCAAAAGGAAAAATTAAATAGGGCTAGGAGTGTGGTTCAGAAGTAGAATGCCACTGGGTTTAATCCCCAGTACCAAAAAAAAAGAATATTTTATTTAAAATTTAAAATCCAGAATGTAAACTGACTTTTTAACAGCATTATTTAGATAAAATCCATGTACTATAACAATTCTCCTATTTAAAGTATACAATTCAATGGCTTTTAGTATATTCACAAAATTTTGCAACCATCATCACAATCTAATTTTAGAACATTTATCACCCTGAACAGAAATCCCAGGCCCATTAATTTCCCAGAATCCCACCCTACCAAGTACAGTCAGCCCTAGACAACCACCAATCTTTCATTTTTTATAGATTTGCCTATTCTTTGAGGTATTTTATATAGAGTCAGATGACACGTGGCTTTTTTGTTTAGATTTAATTTTCTATTGCTTTTTCAGAACGTTTAGAAATGATAAGATCCACCTATTACAAAGATTACATACATTGCTATCTTTTCTAATATAGAACCATCCTCACACTCTTGAAATGACCACTTTCCATTGACGACTAGAATTTCTTTTTTTTTTTTTTTTTTGCGGTACCGGGGATTGAACCCAGAGGGGTTCTACCTCCGAACTACACCCCCGGCCCTACTTTTTATACTTTATTTTGAAACCGGGTCTCACAAAGTTGCGGAGGGCCTCACTAGGTAGAGAGAGAGAGAGAGAGGGAGAGAGAGAGATGGAGAGAGCTGAGGCTGGCCGCGAACCCGGATCCTCCGGTCTCCGCCTCCCAAAGTACTGGGATTACAAGCGTGCGCCACCACGCCCAGCAGAATTTCTTTGCTAATTATTTATTTCAGACTTCCACACCAGTCTCATGCTGCATTTAGTCTTCTGTGCTATTTCTGTTGGACTTTGGTACCGGTTATGGGCACGGCCTCAGAGGATGGATCAAAATCTTCCCTTCACTTGGGCTCTAGAGCAATTTAAGCAATATTAGATTTATTCCCTCTGACACTGTCTGGACAGAGTTCTTTTTAGATAATTTACTCTTCGCCAACCTTACTTTCTCTATATTAATTAGTCTTTCATTTTTTTTCTCCCTTTTTTGAGATGTGGTAGTTTTTGTTTGTTTTGTTTTGTGGTACTGGGGACTGAACCCAGGGGCATTCTTCCTCCAGCTTCATCTCCAGCCCTATTTTATTTTTTATTTTTGAAACAGGATCCAAGTTGCAGAGGCCTCGCTAAACTGCTGAGACTGGCCAGAAACCTGTGATCCTCCTGTCTCAGCCTCCCAAATACTGGGATCACAGGTGTGCACCACTACTGGCTTGGTAGATTTTATTCTCCTAGAGAACAATCCACTTCAAAAGAATGCAGTTGTGTTTGCATGAGGTTTAGAAAACCAGCCTCTCATGAGTCACTTAATTTCATCTGCAACTGTGGCTATTTTCGTTCTTGTTTTTTATTTGGTATATCTGTGCTTTCTTCCTTTTCACGTCTGGTTTCTTAGTGTTTGGCTCTTGCATTATTTATATTTAAGATCCATCTCTTAGATACACAAATAGCTTTTCCATTTTTCAGGTTTAATTTATTGATTTCTACTTTTACCTTTATTAAGTCTTTATTTCTGTTTTCCTCTTGGTGTTTCTCTATCTCCTTTAGTTACATGTTTAATTCATTTATGGTTCTGGTTTCTTATTCATTAATGTAACTCCACACAGCTATGATTTATCTTCTGACCCTTGCTCTCACTGTGAACTCATATTGATAAGTTGTTTTAAAGAGAAAACTTCTGAACATACATGTGGTGGAACTTCTGGATTTTCTGATATTTTTTAAATTATGAATTGTTAAATTTATATAATAGAAATATGTGTATATTTTATCTTATGGTAGTTATCAAAGATTTTTGTGGATATTATATATATATATATATATATATATATATATATTTTTTTTTTTTTTTTTTTTTTGTACTGGGGATTGAACTCAGGGGCACTCTACCTCCAACCTATACCCTCAGCCCTTTTTATTTGAAATAGAGCCTAACTAAATTGCTAAGGCTGGCCTCAAACCTGTAATCCTCCTGTAACAGCCTCCCAAGTACAAGGATTACAGGCGTGGGCCACCACACCTAGCTTGACATGGTCATTTCTTACGATTATAATACTGGTGGCTGGAATTAACGCACATTCCCTATTTTTAAGGTACAAAGTTAAATATGTGTGTATGTGTATATACATTGAATTATATATAATGAATCTACTTTACAAACCTACCTTTTAAATACCAATGTCAATCTCACCGGGCGTGGTGGCGCACGCTTGTAATCCCAGTACTTTGGGAGGCGGAGACCGGAGGATCCGGGTTCGCGGCCAGCCTCAGCTCTCTCTCTCTCTCTCTCTCTCTCTCTCTCTCTCTCTGTCTCTACCTAGTGAGGCCCTCTGCAACTTTGTGAGACCCGGTTTCAAAATAAAGTATAAAAGAATAGGGCCAGGGATGTAGCGTGGAGGTAGAATGCCCCTGGGTTCAATCCCCGGTACTGCAAATAAATAAATAAATAAATAAATACCAATGTCAACCTCAATATCCTGTATGGGGAAGGATGGAGATGGGGAGGGATCTGGGGGAAGCCCACCAAGTGCTGCGTGCATGTATGTCACTATCACTACAAACTACATTATGATGTGAAACTACAATGCACCAATAGAAGTATTAGAAATTAAAAAACATATCTACTTTGTACTTATTTTTCATACCCTTAGTTGATTTTTCTATCCCCTTGATTTGTTATGGACTGAGAAACTCAAGTTGAAGTCTCTTATAACCATTGTAGTTCCACTTCTACTTCAAATTTCACTAGCATTTCCTTAGGGAGGTTGACTATCTATTACTTAGTCACAAGTATTCATAACTGTGTGTATTTGTTGGAAATGTTGCCTATTGGTGTTATTGGAACCATTCTATGGTGTGTCTAATCATTTGGCATAAATTATATTTACATAAATCCCATTCTCTCTCTTAGTCCTTCTGCCATAATTTCCCTCTTATCACTTGGAAAATTCAAACTCATCTCATAATTTCTTCCATGAAAGATTCATGAAAACAATATTCCCTATGTTCTTGTGTACTGGATATGCTTTATACTTGAATGACAGTTTGTTTGAATATAATATTCTCGAATCATATTTTCTTTCCTTGAGGACGAGCTGGAATCGTTCCATTAGTATCAAATGCCACTATGCATCAATCTCAGGACAGCTAGAGATTTTTTCCTATTTTTAAGTGCCTTGATTTTATTGGCTGGCTCCCAAATGATTTTGATGTCACATAACATCATGAAGAGATACCTCAATTTTGCCTGCTTCCTTGGTTGTCCTAGGCTAAACTGCCTACTTTAGCCTCAACATGTAATGCCTTAAAAGAATAGAAACTGAGTTCCTTCCCTGAATTAATTCCTTGAGTTAAAAATAAAGTTAAAAGTAAGGGACACCTTACTTTTGTTCACATTCTATTGACTAGAATATAGTCACATGGCACAAAAGAGGCTGGAAAATGTGTTCGAGTGTCCAAGAATAAAAGTTTGTGCTGGACACTAGTAATTTCTGCCACAAATTGTTCTTCTGGATTGTGGGATATGCCATGAATACCCTACAGACCAAACAAGAAAAGCATCCACCCTTTCCTTTGGAGAAAACCCTGTATTATTCAGTCATTGTTTCCGACTCAATATCAGACCCAGTTCTAGTTCCTTGAGAACTAATAGTTTAAAAATATAAGTTACTAACACCTGCCCCTCCCCATGCACACATATCCACACATACATATATCAAATAAACCATAACAGAATACAGACAAGATCACCACAGCAGAGATCCCCATTCAGAAAACGAAAGAATTAAACTCAGGGGAATTCGACCTCTGAGCTACACCCCCAGCCCTATTTTTTTTTAAACAGTCTCTAGGTTGCTGAGAATCTTGCTAAGTTGCTGAGGCTAGTCTCACACCTGCCATCCTCCTATCTCGGCCTAACCAAGTACTGGGATTACAGGCTTGTACCACCACCACACCTAGCTGCATTATGAAGTCTTAAAATTGGAATTTTCTCATTTACACCTTGGACATGCTCTATGAGAGGAATTTACTGTTTCCCAAAGACTCTTTCTGGATCCTCTGGAAGATTTTTCCTTGCCCCTTCTCCATGGCCATATCCTGAGTAAGCACTGGAAAACTTGACCTCCTTTAGAAGTTGTACAGTGGTAGCCAGGCGTGGTGGCACATGCTTGTAATCCCAGTACTTGGGAGGCTGAGACAGGAGGATCTGGGTTCGCCGTCAGCCTTAGCTACTTAGTGAGGCCCTCCGCAACTTAGTGAGACCCTGTTGCAGCATAAAGAATAAAAATTAGGGCTGGGGGTGTAGCTCAGCAGTAAAATGTCCCTGGGTTCAAACCCCAGTACTGAAAAAAATAAAAGAAGTTGTACAGTGGAATTGAGATGTGTTACTACCAGAACCAGCCAATAATACCTTCCTGACATATCTCTCCAAGTTCTTCACCCTTTTCTGTGAGCTAGACTAGCAACTATGCAGACCGAAGCAAACGGTTAATGCCAGCATTGATGAGCATATGTATCGGTAGCCTTTGATGGGACAACAAGCCTGGGTCCCTGAATGACTGTGAGAGAAGAGAGCTCCTCCTTCACAACCCTACAACATTTGACCTGGCCCATTACAATAGCAAGAAATCAACTCATTTGTGTTTTGAATGTATTTGTTGTCGTTGTCTAGCTTTCACTATTTAATATGAAGATAAGCAGCAGGACTGGAATCATGCCATAACTCTGGCTTAAGAGGTGCGGTGTTGGTTTAGTGTTTAGAGAGTGAGTGGCAAGGAAACACACCTCACAGGCTGGGAAGCTGGAGACCTGGGTTGTGCTGTGACAAACACTAAGTATGCATAATTCCATTGGGTGGAACTGTCATATGGCCACTCCCAAAGGAATTGGGAAAGTGTGGTCTAGCTCCATGCCCAGAAGTAGCTAACAATAGGATTAGCAGAGAAGTCGGCATATTTTAGAGATACAGGCATAGCCATGTTTATTGCAGCACAATTCATAATAGCCAAGTTGTGGAATCAGCCTAGGTGTCCATCAACAGATGAATAAAGAAAATGTGGTGTGTATACACAATGGAGATTCACTCAGCCATAGAGAAGAATGAAATTATGTCATTTGCAGGCAAATGGATGGAACAAGAGACAATAATTTTGATCAAAATAAGTCAGACTCAGAAAGAGAGAGAGAGGTGTTGTATGTTTTCTCTCATGTGTGGAAACTCAAGGGGAAAAGTGGGGATACCATGAGACTTGAAAGGAGACTCAGGGTAGAGGAAGGGGGTCATGGAGAGATAGGAGGGGGTCTCCAGGGAGGTATTGGGGACTGAAGTTGATCAAATTATGTTTTTATGTATTATGACTAGGCTACAACAAACCCACCATTCTGTATAATGGACGCGCACCAATAGATAAGAGAAGATGAATAGGTTGTGTTAGACAGCTAGCAGCTTTCCATGCCAGACTTGATGGGTGCTCTAGCCTTGGATTAAATGCTTTGTTTATGAAAAGTGTTTTCATGCATCGTTAAATATTTCTTCTCTTCCAATACTGCACTTTGCTTCTTCAGGGGCTCCATTCACACTTACGCCTCGTTGCTTTCAGTACACTCCATATCCACGGTAACATTCAACCCTGTTTCCTCATCATTATCCTCTAGGTTTGGGGAGGATTTGGGGGTTTTTCTGTTGTACTTCTTCCTAAGATCTGTCCACTCACATTTTATCTCCTCCTGTGCTCTCTGCTTTGTGCTCTAGTCTTGGGTCCGGCCCAAGAGTGACACGAACTGGGCAGGGGGGTGAGCACCGAACGACCCGGCTCTTCCCTCCTCCGGACCGGAAGCCATGTCTGGCATGAACTCGTTTATTAGAAAGCACATCTCTCTTTTATAGTACAGGAAGTTCGCAATGAGTAGGGTGTGGCACCACGCTCTCCTGGGGATCTATTATTGGTAGAGACACCTGTCTATGAGTACGGAAGGAGGTCCTGAGGTCACCTCCGGAACTACCTGCGGAACCTCCCCCTGAGGAATTCGCCAGTGCCATCTTTGCCATTAATATGCTGAATTACTGCCACGTGGGAGAGGCCCAGTACTACAGAGCAGGCTTCTGCCAGTCCACCAGGCCCTTTCATGGCACTGGGTAGAGGGCCCAGCACTCTAGTTTATCAAGAGAATATATTAAATTTCTTTTGTAATTCTCAAGGCAACACATGACATTTTTCCAGTTGGGCTCTTTGTTTTCCTGCTCATTCTCTATTGTCCTGTTGTACCCTTATTCTATTTTTTTTTAATGTGGTATTGGGGATTGAAACCAGGGGCATTCTACCTTCACACTATACCCCGGCATTTTTTGTATTTTTTATTTTGACACAGGGCCTCGGTAGGTGCTGAGAGTCTAAGTTGCTGAGGCTGTCCTCAAACCTGTGATCCTCCAGTTACAGCCTCCCAAGTACTAGGATTACAGATGTGTGCCACTCCACCCAGCTAGTTCAGTGTCTCCAGGTTTTTTTTTTTTTACTGATTCTGTTACTTTAAAAAGGTTCTTAGGGGAAAGGACCAGGACCTTGAATGCTAGTTTGGCTTCTTCTGCCTACAATTAAAGCTTCCCTTAGTCTCTCCTCCACAGCTCCTCAAAACCAAAATAAACCACAGGAAGCCATGACCCCTGGCCTGTGAACCCCACACCCAGTGTTGTGAGCGCAGAATTTTATTTTGCAACTCAGGGTAACCACATAATCTTTGCAGACCCTTTCTTAGATCTGGGGCTATGAGTATACTTATTCCACCAATTTCTCCTGCAAATATGTTTTATTTCCAATATTTTGGGCACTTTTTTCATCTATTTTGTAATTCAAAGTTTTAGCTGACCAACCCCTAGTTTTCTGAATGGTAAGAGGTTTTATATTTTATCATCATTATTATTATTATTATTATTATTATTATTATTTTGCTTTTCTCATTCTCCTTGTTATTTTCACATGTTTTCCAGAAATGTGAAAGGGGAATGTTGGCTTGACCCCATCATGGTTAAAGAAGCATTCTAATTAAAGGTTTATAGTACCAAGTGCCATTCTCCTGTGAGTTTTAACAGACATAGAGAAGAGTCATAAAAACAATTACAAGATGAATGGAAATTACAAGATGAATGGATAAAGAAAATATGGCGCTGGGCGTGGTGGCGCACACTTGTAATCCCAGTACTTTGGGGGCGGAGACCAGAGGATCCGGGTTCACAGCCAGCCTCAGCTCTCTCTCTTTCTCTCTCTCTCTCTCTCTCTCTCTCTCTCTCCCTGTCTCTCTATCTCTACCTAGTGAGGCCCTCCGCAACTTCGTGAGACCCGGTTTCAAAATAAAGTATAAAAAATAGGCCGGGGGTGTAGCACGGAGGTAGAACGCCCCTGTGTTCAATCCCCGGTACCGCAAAGAAAAAAAGAAAAGAAAATATGGTGTGTGCATACAATGGAATTTTACTCAGACATAAAGAAGAACAAAAATATGTTATTTTCAGGAAAATGGATGGAACTAGAGAATATTATGTTAAATGAGATCAGCCAGTCTCAGAAAGTCAAGGGTCCTGTTTTCTCTCGTATGTGGACACTAGAGAGAAAATAGGAAACAAAAGGGACTTCAGCTAAATGAGGAGGGAGACCAGCAGAACAGTGGAAGGGGCTTGGGGGAGGGAGGCAAGGAGAGGAAGAAAGGAGGCTTGGGCAAGGAAACAGTTCAAATAATGCTGTGCCCATAGATGGAAAAAGAGTATCACTGCCAATCTCACTAACACATACGGAGAGTAGAGAGCGGAGTGCAATATGGAGGAGAAACACCAAGTGCTTGTGTGCATGTGTGTTTGTATCACATTGATATACTGCACCAATAAAAGTGTACTTTAAAAATGAGTTAAAATCTTTGAATTAGTGGGGAGTGGTGGCGCAGTAGTGGGGAGACTGAGACAGGAGGGTCACAGGTTGGAAGACAGCCTTAGCAATATGGTGAGACTCTCAGCAACCTAGTGACACCCTGCTTCCAAACAAAAAAATAAAGAAATGGCTAGAGGTGTAGCTCAAAGGTAGAATGCCAGTGAGTTAAAAAAAAAAAAAGGCTAAATCCTGAATTCAGTATTACTGAAATGTTACTTTAAAAAGTCTGCAGAAGATTATTTTTAGAGCGGTACTGCATAATTGTTTTGTAAAATTGTTTTGTAACTGACTTGCAACTAATAGTTATTCCCAGGATACATGCGTTTCTATGGCAACTCTGTTTAGCATGGGGTAGTAAATTGCTGACTCCTATGTGATAAATACCCTTGTAACATGTATATCTGTATGTATACATAAGTGTTATTATCACAACCTAATTTAATCTTCTCCTTTTACAAAACCACTTAGATCTTGTGAACTGCCCTTTTTTAAAGCAAAAGGAAAACATGGAGATAATTTTTTTATGAGATGACTGGTTTTGATCCTTTTCAAATTAAATATCGAATGAACAGAACTGAACCTCATTCAACGCTTACTTTATAAGATAAGGAAACGGAGGCTCCCCATGGCTAAAGAGGCCTCCAGGAGCCCAAGACAGAAGCCGACAGAACTTGAACTCAGACATCCTGATACAAGATATCCTCTATCACCAGTAATTATCATACAATTTCAGCAAAACAGACTTTAGAAACTTTTCTTATAGTGGAAGCTTAGCCTGTTGTAAACAGTAACAAAACTATTACTGTTCCCAGAACAGAACAACAACATAACATATAGGGACATAGAGCTGGGTGTAATCCCAGTACTTGGGAGACTGAGACAGGAGGATCTCAGGTTTAAGGACAGCTTGGCAATATAGCAAGACCCTCAGCAACTTAGCAAGACCGTGTTTTAAAACTTTTTTAAAAAAAATTAAAAAGGAGCCGGGCGTGGTGGCGCACGCTTGTAATCCCAGTACTTTGGGAGGTGGAGACCGGAGGATCCGGGTTCGCGGCCAGCCTCAGTTCTCTCGCTGTCTGTCTGTCTGTCTGTCTCTCTCTCTCTCTCTTTCTCTCTCCTCTTAGTGAGGCCCTCCGCAACTTCGTGAGACCCGGTTTCAAAATAAAGTATAAAAAATAGG
>PVJS01029666.1:0-24617 GCA_004027185.1 Glis glis
ATTTTAAAAACTAGAAAATTGTGTAAAATCATATATACTTTACATATATAGATTGACAAAACTCAATAACATGTTGTTGTTAGGGATGCATATATATGTAAGACAGAAGAAAATAAAATACATTCAATAAAATACATTCAATAAAATACATTCATGAATATATTGCATAATGATATAACATTTTAAAAACTAGAAAATTGTGTAAAATCATATATACTTTACATACATAGATTGACAAAACTCAATAACATGTTGTTAGGGATGCATATATATGTAAGACAGAAGAAAATAAAATACATTCAAGAAAATAAAATACAATAATGTTTTCTTTTTGAGAATAGAAAAGTTATAATCAGAGAGAACATAGGAAGTGAATTATGTTAATAAATGTCTTTGTTAAGCAGCTAGGTTCACATTTTTAATATTTATGTTCATCATACATAATAATTTGAGTATTTTAAAAACAAACTGTTTCAAAATTATATAATGCATATAAATACACATACAAAATACACACATCTATATGTGGAACTTTATTTTGTAATATATATGCAAAACTACAAATGACTTACTGTGCTATTAAGAAAACAAATCTTCAAATCTCAGGAATAGATTAATAATATCTATCAACAACTCATTAAAGATACATTTCATTAATAGGGATTTAATGGTAAAGTCTACCTCCAAATAGAATCATGATATTGTCATAAGATAGTTACAAGTTGTGCTTTGTGGAGATTAATGTGACTATCAGTCTTTAAACAAAATTTAACCCATTCAACATATATTCCTTATAGATAAAAAAAAGACCAAAACTGAAAGTCAATCTGAAAAGGGACACTTTACCCACTTTTCTTTTCTTTTTTTCTGTGTTATTCTAGTTTCTGTTGTTCTAACGAAGTACCTGAGGGGGGTAATTTATAAAGAATAGAGGTTTATTTAGGTCACAATTCTGGAGGATGAGAAGTCAGCATCCTGTTAGGGTTTTCTTGCTGAATCTTAACATTGTGTAGAGCATCCATGCCAAGAGAGAGCCAATATGTCAGAGAGAACTCACTTTTATAACATAGCCCTTTCCTCAATAACCCACTACCCATTGTTTAATGAATGGGCTAATCCATTCATAAGGGTAGATCTCTCATCACTCACCTCCCAAAGGCTCCACTTCTGAATATCATTAGATATGGGCTTGGGGAATAAGTTTCTAGCACACTTAAGCACTCCGGGTGCACACTGAGTTTCCTTTCTCACTTTTCTAAGAATTATCATAATGTGACTACATCTTCCAAACTATATCAGATCATATTTTCAATTGGGAAGCATGAGAGATTATTTTTTTAATCAGACATAGATACCAGTGTCAGTGATCAATGATTTTAGAAAGTAATGATTTCTGCTCATTCCCTAGGGCTAGCAGTTCTAGAATGAAAGCATAAAATTGATTTATCTTGGCAATACTTGTGTACTGATGGATCTTTCTTGTTCATTCCGCCTATTTCCACCAATTCACTTATAAGATAAATAATAGGATTATTAACTTCTACTTAAACTTTCCTCTTCTAATTTCAATAATAAGGTTGAGATTTTTTTCTAAATCTTAAATTTGATTTGTTATTTTTTCTCGAAATTCTTTAAAAATTATACAAAACATTGGATTATGTGAAGGTTCTAAGAATTAAATGGAAAGAAGTTGGATTTAAAATAATTTCTCAAATTTATAACATTCTTTTCAAGTCCCAAAACCTCCTTGATTTAGTAGACATGCTTGTCTCCTTTTTTTCATGGAAAACAGTCTACTATACATGCAGTTGTTTTAGTTTTTATCTATATAAAAATACTCACTTTAAGAATCAGCCTCTACCCTGGATCTCGTTCTCCCACTCTGAGTATCTCTTGATCAAGATATTCAGAAGCATATACCTTAACTGCTTTGGAAATGTCCCACTTCACTTCTTGGTCTTCAGTAGATATTTCTATTGAAACTGTCTTAGATGATATTGCCGTTGAGATTCTCATTGACAAACACAAAGGACTCTTTTTAGGCCTTAATTGAGGAAAACTGTGGAGACTTTTCTTTTATTTACCCTAAGATCTGACTTTACTCCTTTCATGTCTGAGAGATCCTCTCTCTCTCTCTCTTTCTCTCTCTCTCTCCCCCTCCCTCCCCCTCATTTGACCCTGTCTCTTCCTATTATTGTCAATTTCCCATGTAGAACCTTTCTCCAATTACAGTCAATTAAATGTTGCTGTTTTTCAAATTATGTTCTCTTTTATTCTAACTTCACTCTCCTCTTTGAGGTTCTATTCAATATATTTCACCATCTAGTGTGATATTAAACATAGATTTTTTTTTCCTAGGGTACTTTACTAAAGGAGATGAAGAAGTTACATTTTCTCTCTGGTTTACTGAGCACTCATTAGGAATGTATCTTGTCAAATGGTCTATCTAACATTGATGGACTTTGGAATATTGAAAGCATCATTTATTCCTGCAGTACCTGCAGCTCCACTTTTTTTGGGTGTGGTGTTCACATAGGCACCCACACACACAAATTTCTGAATGCAACTTTCTAATATTTTACTTTGTTGAGGATTTCTGTGTTCAAGTGCATGCAGTATACTCTATAATTTGCATTCATTCTGTACAATCTTTGTCTGCTTTTAATATTATACTAATAATGTCCTCAGAAGAGCTGGGGAGTTTTGTTGCCTGCCATAATTTCTGGAAGAGATTTGGTAGAATTGATGTTTGGCAGAATTTTCCAGTGAACCCTAGGTGTTTGTTCTTTAACTGTTTTAAATTGCAGACTCACTATCTTAATAGTTATAATAACATTCATATAAACTGTTTCATCTTAAGTGATTTTAGGCAGTGTCTATATGAAGAATTGGTATACTTTATCTAAATTTGCAATTGTATGAATGTAGATTTGTTCATAATATTTATCATTTATCATAATTATCCTTTTAATGTCTTTGGGTCTTAGTGATATATTCTTTTTCATTTCTGATTCCTTCCTGATATTGATAATTTGTATTCTTTCACTTACATCTCACCAAATTTACTAATTTTAAATATTACACAAAGTACATAGGCATTGAAAGATCACGTTACCCCATTACTATGCAAATATTTAATGCTTTTAAGAACACTTGAAATAAATTAATTTTTTAAAAAATATTTTAAAAACAAAAGTTTATGCATAGCTGTATCTCAGAATCATGAGCACAGTTGTGCCAAATTGTAGTGGAGACGCCATCTGCAGGAGAAACTCATGTAACCCATAATTAAAAAGATTCTTGGTTGTATTATCCCTCCTCGGTTCTTTCTTCGCCTTTGTTCTTTAGCATAACTGAATGTTGTGTGAGCATACAGCTATCTGTTTAATGTATTGTCTGCTTGAACAGTGCTTCTTTTTTTGGTTCTAGGAACACTGAGGTATACCAATAATACTGTATCATAGACTCCCTACACACAAACACACACCTTCATGTACATGTCTGTTTCTACCAATTATATTGTGATTCCTAGAGGTAAGAATTATGTGACTTTGCTTTCTCAGTGACAATCACACAGGAGAATTGCCAATTCATGTTGGTCGAATGGATCAATACATTCATTCCAACTGATATATAGCATGAAGTCTTGAACAGAGAACTTCCAAATAAAAATGTTTATGGTGGCCTGGTTTGACTTCACTTACCAAACACTTAAAAATGAGCAAGGACTAAAATTTTAATGAAATTCATCTTGTAGTTTAAATACTTAATGTCTGTACTTCCATGTCATTTTATTTTTATACTACTTAAGTAATGAGTAAAAAGACAAGAAGGCATCAGTGACAGTTTTACAGCAAAAATGAAAGGAAGCTCTAAAAATTTAACTATCTGAAGATTGGAGAATACAGAAATAAAGATAAATGCTTCTTATTCAACCTGGTTTTCTGAAAACAATAAACCATCTAGAAACTTCCAAAATATCTGGGAAATGTATATGTCACTTATACACACACACACCCACCAAAACATACATACAAGTGTGTGTATGCATGCATACATATATATAAATATATAAAATCCCTGAAAAAATTACCTTTGGCCCATTTTATGATTTAGTTTCTTTTGTTTATAACCAATTGTGATGAGAAAAGCAGATCTAACATTCATTTAAGGAATATATTTAAATTCAACATTTTATCTAGTAAAATAAACATTATATATTGGTGAACAATAAGCACAATTCCTTTGCCCCTTCTGCTACGTAATATTCATATCATTTTCTCTCATAAAATGTTTAGGAATTGTAACATTCTTCCACACTCTATGCGTAGTCTAATAGAAGCTTTCAGGACAATTCCTGTGGTGATGTGAGTCAATTGCCAGGAGAAAAGTGCAAGCCCAGGATTTAATTCAAATAATTTAAATTCTGTGGCTTCAAGCCACTTGTCCAATTAAAAGTGACATCATTGCCAGGTAAGTAGGACAGCAGACAAAAGAAAATGGGACAGTCGGGATGGAAAACAACATTTACCCCTGACATAAAAATATCTACACCTGACATCTCATTTAATGTTTATGGCATCAGTTCAGTTTAAGCATATACATTTATTTTTAAAAGTTTGTGTCAAATGCTCTTTTAAATAGTTAGGGTTTCATTATATGCTTTAAAAACTTTTATCCATTGCTATCATTAAAATAAGACCTCTTAGGCTAATGAGAATTGTGAAACTCTCAGATGCCGTTCCTATTTTGAAATAGAAGTTGGTAAAATTAGTGTAATTAATACATTTCCTAAGTGAATATGCTGAGTTTTGTCCATATGGGGGGAAATTTAATTTTGCATCGCGTCTTTGTCCTCTGACAGACATTTAGATACCATCCTTTTCACATCTTTTGTGATTCCACCGGGTGTTCCCTAAGAAGAACTAATAGGAGTTTTAATCAGATTCAAAGATATTATCAAACATAGTTGAAAGCATCTGGCATATAGAGGATGTTTCCAGTGATTGAATCCTTGCAATATATTAGGACTGGTTTCTTCAACAATGCTGCAGTTGTGAAATTACTCTGAAGCTACCACCCAAGTTGTTGCCCTGAAATGTCCTGTCTGTAGCTATGTAGAACAGATTTTCTCTGGGATTCAGAGAGAAATAATATGCTTGTGGAATTTTTGGTTGTAATTCCCTTCTTTGGTCTTACTCTAGTAGTGAAATATTAAAATATAAAGCCAAAATTTGGATGGTGTGCTTTGGAAGGAAGAGTCAAAGGGCTGATTAGGTTCTGTTATATAAATGAAAGGGATCTTTGAGCTCTACTCTGTATCATTCACCTAGAACAGAAAATCCAAGTTAAAGTTTGAATATGAAAGTGCTTGCTTGTGTCATATATCTTTGCACACCTACATTAATTTGTGGTAATATAAGATAATAACAGAAGATACCAATGTTGGGTCTTGGAATAGTTTCTGCATCCTCTTCAAAAAACAAAGCCAGCATATTGTCCATATGCAAAACACATAGTGCTTTTCTCTCGTTTGACTATCCATGAATCTGTCAGTAAAACGAATTTTTTTGGATGAAGGTATTAATGAAGTTATTTTCTGCTATACCTCTCTAAATAAACATAAAAATTCAAATAAATTAAAATAAAGGTAGACTTCAAACTTTATGAAAAATAAAATATTAGGAGAATATCTTGTGATAAGAAAGAATTTCTTAAATAATATACTTTTTTATTTTTGTACTCTTATTGGTGCATCATAGTCTCACATCACAATGTAGTTCATAGTGATAGTGACATACATGTACTATCACTATGAACTACATAACAATATACATTTTTAAAAATAGGAGACTATGAACTTGGTGCTTTTGGTTTGAATGTTTTTTTTTCTCCAGATAGCCACATGAAGGCTCTTCTCCTTTTTTTAGTTTTCTGGCAATGTCTCTGGGATGCAGTTTCCTCATCTGTAAAACATAAGCAGAAAAGCTTCCCTTTTATGCTGTTCTGAGACTTAAATAAATATCAAGCACTTAGCATGCATCCTGTCATTCAGTAATTATTCAGTAATAGTTCTTATACTATTAAAAAAGGAAATATCACCTTCTTTTAACTCTGTAAATTATTACATTCTATTCTTACTCCTTATACATTTCCTGTGAATTGTTTTAATAACACTTATAACCACTTTATATTTTTGAGTTTATGTCTTTGATAATTGTTAATATCACCACATGTATATAAACTCCATTGAGAACAAGGATTCTCTATTATTTAGTTAGTAGCTATTATTGCTTTTTATTTTCATACCCTAAAATTGGACTCAGTTATAGTAATACTCAAAAAGTATAGGGCTAATGAATAAATAAGTAATTGACAATCTAATTAAGCTAGAGAAAAGATCAATTTGACAAGAAAACAATCTTTATAATATGACATCAAAAAGTAATATTTGATAACTTCTAATGTATAAAACTAATATCACAGTATAAAATGCATTTTATTATCTTCCTGAAAATGAAAAGATGGAAAATATATTAGAAATGTTAAAAACTTAACTGATCAATACATTAAAAACATGTATGAGATGAGAAGTCTAATAATATTCATGAAATTATGAGCAATACAAATTTAAGCAATACTAGCATAGCATTTTATTCTCATATAATTACAAGAAGTAAAAAGGACTGGGAAAATTAGATACATGTAATGATATGGGTATTTGAGAACACTTTGCCCTTGTGAGTGTTAGTAGATAACCTGGAGACAAATTTGGTATCTATTGACATTAGTGTAGATTCTCTACATTTTAGCTACCTGAAAAGATATTAGTATATGTATGACAGTATTGAGACAGGCAGTAGAAATTTGTATGTCTATCAATATAAGTATAGATACAACAAAGTGTTCTACATATATAAAGTGGAACACCTTGCAGTGTTCAAAAGCAAGTAACTAGATATGTGTTGAACAAAAAGATAGAACTATTTAATTTTGAGTTAAAATATGACTCATAACACAATACTGTTTATGGATATAAAATTTAATTTAATAGCATAACTTTAGAAGTTATTTAGATATCCAAAGCCATATCTTATCTTAAATACACCAAAGTGTGTGTTAGTATGAGGAATGGAATGGGATTTAGGTTCATTGATGTCATAGTTAGATATAGAATGTCCCCTAAAGAACTTATTTATTAATATTCAGAGGTGATATAGTGAAGTTATGAGAGCTATAATCTCAGCAGTGGATAAATCCAAAGGATTTATCTGGGTGGTGGCCTCGGTTGATAGAGTGTGGCTTGAGAAGGTGGGTCCCTAGGACTGTGGCCTTGGGGATTATATTCCTCCTCCCCACACTCTCTCTCTTGCTTCTGGGCTCCATGATGTGAAGAGGGAAGCCTTGTGCTCTCCCTGTCTCTGCTTCCTACCGCCATGCCCTGAGATCCACAGTCCCCAGCCTCCCTCTGAGTTGCATCTTCAGTTCATTAGATCGTAGCTGTGAGAATGCTGACTAAGACAAGTGATAATGGAAACCTAATTAGATGGTTGTTCTTGTACTGGTGATTGAACCCAGAGATATTATACTTTTGAGCTACACTCTCAGTCCTTTTTATTTTTTGGAACACAGCCTCACTAAGTTGCTAAGGGTCTCACTAAATTGCTGAGGCTGTCCTCGAACCTAGGACCCTCCTATCTCAGACTCCCAAGTACTGGGATTACAAACCTGTCCCATCGCACAGGCCCTAATTAGTTAAAATAATAATAATAATAATAATAATAATAGTAATAATTGAAGACTTTTTAGAGAGTGAATGAGAGTGAATAACCAGATATTCAGATTAGTCAATTTTTTTGAGTCTGTGGTCTTAAAACTTTTACAGAGAGTTTAAAAGTGAAGGTAAAGAAAGACAAACACGTTGATAGCATTTCTCTAGAGTCATTTAGATAGGAGCTGGTCATAGTTTGTGTTTGGTAGTGGGGGAAATATCACCATAGTGAAGATGAACATTTCAGTACATGCTAGCTTTATCATTCAAGCCATCAAACTCCTTTCAGTTAGCTACTTCCATGATTCTGAGCAAAATTCAGATTACAATTGGCTCTGCAGGTAGGTTGGAATGTGAGGAGAAGAAATACTGAGTAAACATGTCTTGTTTGTTTATTACATTTTAAAATATGAAATATGATATTAATATTTTACATACACCCATTTTTTAATGAGTGTTGCTTCCATGAGAGATCTTGAGAAGCTTGTGACTCGCTTAATGAAATAATCACTGATTTTCCAAGCCAGTAATTGTATTGATCAGCTTCTGGAGATTTGGAACAACGTTAACATTCTGTCATCCTCTGGAACAGCTGGCCTTTCTGCAGTTACTGTACATTTCAGCATTCCTCTTTCTTTTAGGACACCATTGTCATCTCCGTGTGTCTTGAGGATGAAGTGGGGGTCATGCAGAGTTTAGCCACTGATCATTTTTATTAATATCATTTTGAATGGTGATTATTAGAATCTATATTGACTAACGCTATAGTAAACAGTTTATACATGAGCAAGATAAGAGGTGTTACTATGGGAAAAAATTAGGAGAATCACAGAAGAAAAATTATGTTCTTTTATAACAATTTTTTGTACAAAACTTGCCCATTAGTGTATCTGTAATAAAGAGTGATACACTCCACATTTCCCCATATAACACTTGTATCATTTCAGCATTATAGAAATATGGAATCATGAATTGTTAAGAGAAATACAAAAATTGACCCATTGTAGTATAAAAATATGGAGGCTTTTAAAAAATGATGGGCATGCACTACATAAATGTTTCAAATTGCCTGCTTAAAAATATTTGGACTACCATTTTAAAATTAACATTTAAGTAATTGAAATAAAAATATCTTAGATATGCATAAAAAGGGGAAATTTACTGTACTATCCCAAATCTGTGCATAATAATAATTTCAGAAGATTATAGTTAGAAGGGATATCCACTTATTTTACTGAAATTGTCATCTAATAAATTAAATTAAATTAAATTAAATAACATGCATGGTGGCACACGCCTGTAATCCCAGTGCTTGGGAGGCTGAGACAAGAGGATCAGAGGTTCGAGCCCAGCCTCAGCAACTTAGTGAGACCCTCTTTCAAAATAAAAAATAAAAAGCTCTGGAGGTGTTGCTCAGAGGTAGAATGCCCCTGAGTTCAATCCCCAGTACCAAAAATAAAAATTAATTAATTAATTAAATAACATGTTGGCTCCCCAAGGATAATTGAATCTGTGACTCATTATTCAGACCAGCCCCTTAATTTCACCAGTGAGAAAATAAGAGCATAGTTATAATTAGGAACAGGTGACTTCACAGAAGATGATGGTGATGGAGATTCATTGGATCAGAGGAAATGTTCTACTTTGATTTATTTTTTTCATCATACCATGGTTATCACTCCCTCCATTTTGACATCTTAGAAAATTTAAGCAATATATTTTAATTCTCTAACACATAACCTTAGGTTAAAAAATAGAAATTAAGACTTTCCCACCCTTGCCATACACTCCATTTTTAAATGCCTTGGCCAGCTTGACACATGTTAAATTTATTCCATTCAGATTATTAACATTAATATAGTGAGTGGGGGTAAATTGTTCTAGAATTAATGATTGATAATTTTTTGTGTGGTACTAGGGATTGAACCCAGGAATATTCTACCTCTGAGATACACCCCCAGCCCTATATTGTTTTTAATTTTCATTTTGAAACAGTCTCACTAAGTTGGTGAGAGTCTCACTAGTTACTTAGGCTGTCCTTGAACCTGCAATCCTCCTGTCTCAGCCTCCCAAGTATTGGGATTACAGGCGTGTGCCTCCATGCTCTGCTGAGAACATTTTTGAAAGTTGCAATTCATCATGTAGGAACATACTGATAAGATATAGAAATTAGGTTTCATATTATTTTGTTTTACAGATGAAGAAATACACTATTCTCCATTCAGACATTAACATTTTCATATTTTTATTGGTGCATTATAATTATATACCATAGTGAGATTCAAAGGCATACAAACAAACATGCATACAGGTCTTGGTGTGTTTCCTTCAGGTTGTTAATTTTTAAATGATAATAATGATTTGTATTGGAGCCTTAATACACAGAAAAAGGTGAAAATATTTTTCTTCTCAAAACATAATCTTCCCCAAACTACCTTTCACAGCAAAAGCTCTGCTTTCTGAAGCTGTGTTCTGTCCTAATTTATCAGCCAGGCAAACCTAGGTTACAGACAATTAACTATCTTACCCAAGTTCACAAAGCAATTCCAAGTGCATGAAGCAAAGACAAACTAAAACTCCTGTCTCATAATAATTGCAGCCTTTGGTCCCACACTTCCCGGTGATTTTATTCTCATCCTTCCTCTACAATATCCTACCACCTAATTGAAGTACATATCTCATAAACCTTTGCTTTGATTGATTTGCAGATAAGTTAATTTCCCTCTCTGCTCTTATTTATTAGCTGATGCAATGAGATGATATTTAAATCTATAATAATGTCATTTAACTTTGAAACGTGTTTTGAGATGAATTTTGCATAAAAATAGTGTAAACAAGTACATTTTATTGTTTTGCATTATGACCAGTCATTAGGTTTAGTGAATTGGTTCTTCTCACTAATGTTTGTGTTAAATTAAAAACACTAAATTGAGATAATCATGCATGAATCCTGCATGAGACATTAACAATAGGATGCTGGAAACAAAGCTGATATCTATTGCACTGTAACTAGTCAAATGGGAAAAAATCACATTAAAAGTATTGTATGATAATTTCAGTTCCAATAGAACGAAAAAGAGTATAATTTCTGTTCTACCTATATTAACATAGTACAGTATAATTAGGAAGGATATAAAGGTAAGTAATTACATTCAGGTGAACTGAAAACCAATGTGTTCCTGTAGAATCGTTATTTTCAAGTAATGAAAGATGTGTTAGCTACAAAACTCTACTGCTTCAGTTTAAAAAATAAAATGAAGAGGGAGGGAGGAAGAGAGAGAGAGGTGGGGGAGAGAGAGAGAGAGGATTAGTCCACTGCAGTTTACTCCTGTGGCATACTCCTAATAGATACAAATCTACTAATAATGCATTTGCCTTTGGGAGCTTTGCTAAAGCTTACAGTACTTGCTCATGCCAACAGAGTCATTTCACTCATCTGTTACAATTTCGGTTGTTTTCCTGTCTACTGATTTTTAATCATTGAGATTGTATATTGCGCCCACTCCCTTCTCTGCAAACATTGACCCTTCGCTTCTGTGGCACCAGCCATCTGGAACTGTCTGCCCTCTTCTCTTCACATCACTGGAAGCCTAATTCACTGCTTGCTAAAGTACAAAACTCCCATTTAGCTCAGTAGGAGTTTAAAGATGAGTGGTAGATTGAACACTCATGATCTCCAGCCTGGTTTTGAAACAGCCAAAATATCATCACTCTTGTGAAAAGGAATCTGTTTTCCATGTTAGAAATGAGCAGGTAGTCAAAGGAAATATCAAATCAACAAGACTAGCCGACCCAACATACTCATATCAGCTAGTTAGAAAACTGTCCCTCTAGATCACATTTCTGAGAAGCAAGAACTTTCCATTTAAGTGAGAGTTGCAAAGCTTCTGCTGGATCCTTATCACATGGTAGGCCAGATTTAAATTCTGTGAGAATTATCAGTTAGTGTTTTTGCTTTAGATCATTAGTCATTTTTCACTCTTATATGAGAAACAATTTAGCTTTTCCATCCCCAGCATTTGAGTGCCTGGAGAACTACAGCACCAACATGGGAAACTTTACTTTGTACAGTTGGTTCTAGTAGCCATAACCTCTCCTTTTTCACACCATGGTTTGAATCATTTATATTGTTTTTATAATACTTTGCATCTTCATTCGTTTACACTGAAGATTATATTGAACAAATAGTACCAAATCTATGTATATGCTCATCATTTGCCATAGTTTTCAAGCTGATTTTATTTCAAATTAGGAAAACTTGTCTCATGAGAAATTTTTAAGAAATGCTCTCTATGGCAGATTGGCAAATATTTTATATAAAAGGAAAAATAGTAAATATTTAAGGATCTGCTTCTTTTATAATTATTCATATTTGTGATCACAGTGCAAAATCAGTCATAAATAATAAACAATTGAATAACTATAGATAGATTATAATATAACTTTATACATGGAGACTGAAATTTGTTTCATATTATTTTCACTAAATATTATTTTTCTTTTGATGTTTCCCAAATATTTAAAGTATGAAATACATATTTTTAGCTTTCAGGTCATTTAAAAAACAGAAGGTAAAACAGATTTAACCCATAAACAACACATGGTAAACAACCCCAGTGCTAAGACAAGGAAACCACATATACTTAAAACAGTTTTAAGTGACAAATTACATAAGACACAAATGCAAATATTACAGAATAATATAACAACTTAAAAAAATCACTCTTCCCATTATCCCTGAAATTTATAGTACTATGTTACTTTTTAATTTAATCAAAGTATACACATATTTTAGAAATCATAGTACAAATGTTTTATAATGAAAAGCAACCAAGTAAATATTAATATTTCATCACTGGATCTCTTTAGAGTATCCAGTTGAAGCATTCTCAGTTTTAGTACTTCAGATAATCACCTGAATATGCCAAAATGATACGATTAAACTCTTTCTTGATTTATCAACATTCCAGTGCTCCATATCCAATCTCTTAATAAAATATCATGTTTTCATTTCTTCCACTAGGTTACATTTGAAACTTTAAGTTATATTTTAAATTTTTATTTCC
Source organism: Glis glis (assembly GCA_004027185.1). NCBI lineage: Eukaryota > Metazoa > Chordata > Mammalia > Rodentia > Gliridae > Glis > Glis glis. Next base: position 12,838 of record PVJS01029666.1, read on the forward strand.
TATTCTATGAGTAAATACTAAGGTATATGAACAATTCTTTCTCCTTTGCCACTATATTTTACTAGTCATAGGTGTTCGATTACATAAAATAAAGTTGCAAAGTAGAATTTGTATTTTGTTTTTATTTTTAACAAATGACTAATTTTGTGACTATTTAAATGTTGATCATATCTGCTAATATTTAAAATGTAAAGGAATCAAGTTAAAAGTCATCATAGTTAATAAATCATATATCAGAGTTTTATATAGGTACAACATTTTATTTTCCAGACTGTGATGCAGCATAAATCCTTTTTGGTGGCAGCATACAGACCTGGGATTTTGGTGTACCCCATGCATGCTGCTGATATAAACTTAGGGCTGAATGTGTCTAGTGCCTCGCTCAGTGAATCAGTGGCCTCAAATGGCATCCTGTAAACAATCTAGGTCCTCTTGCTAACTCTGGAGTTTCTCTAATATGTTGCCATTTGTCAAATCTTCTGTTTTATGAACACCACTTTTTAATTTATTTCCTTGAATTTTTTAGAATTTATCCTCCAGTAATTTCCTAAGAAACCATGGTACATTTTCTCAATCATTTCATGTTTTTATCTTGTGTATTTGCAGAGTAAATTTGTTTATCTGGAAACTAAACTTTATGAATCATTCTATGTCTTTATTTTGTGTTTTTGGAGAGAATAGCTCAACCTAAGTGCTGAAAATCATTTTCCCAACATGACTCTTTTGTATTTTATCTTCAAGTGTGTGTGTGTGTGTGTGTGTATGTGTGTGTGTGTGTGTGTATGCGTGTGTGTGTGTGTGTGTGTATGTGTGCCCTAATGAAACACATGATCATCTTCGGTCTTTGGAAAGCTCCATTATACTACTCTGATAGCATATTCTATAGTCTTGCTAAAATGATCCAAGTTAAGCTGGGCATGGTGGCGCACGCGTATAATCCCAGGACTTGGGAGACTGAGACAGGAAGATCACAGGTTCAAGGACAGCCTCAGCAAGTAGTGAGACTCTGATCAACCTAGTGAGACCCTGTTTCAAAATAAAATAGGGCTGGGGGTTTAGTTCAGAAGTAGAATGCCTCTGGGAGAGAGAGAGAGAGAGAGAGAGAGAGAGAGAGAGAGAGAGAGACTATATATATATACATATATAATCATAACAATCCAAGTATATCAATGGCATTTATGACCTTTATACTATATGAATGCAGATATATATATATATATATATGTTAAAATGAATTATAGACAGATGCAATGATATTCAATGAAAAAATGTTTTTCCTTTTCTATGAGTTTTCAAAAGAAATTGTTTAGAAGTATGAATGGGAAAACATGGGGACATTTAGGATACAGAGTATAAGTGTTTGAGTGAACAACCAGTAGATGTTAATAAGAATAATGATTTCCTTGAAAGATTTTACATATAATTTAATCCAAGCAGCTTTATAGAATATTCTAGATATTCCTGATTGATGTTACTGTTGAAGTGGGAGAAAGAAAGAGTTGTTAATTGTATAATAAGGAGGGTTAAGAATGGCTGGTGTTAGGTCAAACACTTAATTAGCTAAACTCGAATTTAGGCCTAATAATTTGAGTAAAAATTCTAACATATTATGTAAGCCAAGAAGATGTTTTTGAAATATGAAGAATTTAATCACTTTTCAAATATTTTCTGTTTATGTAAGACAAAATCGGTAAGGAACATTACCTTTTTAAAAATCCCAAAACAGCCAGCTGTAGTGGTGCATGCCTGTATTCCCAGTACTTGGGAAGCTGAAATAGGAGGATTGCAGATTTGAGGTCAGCCTTAACAACTTAGCAAGGTTCTTAGCAACATAGGGAGGCCCTGTTTCCAAATAAAACATAAAATAGGTCTAGGGGTGTAGCTCATATGTAGAATGCTTTTGGATTCAATCCCAGCAACACACACACACACACACACACACACACACACACACACACACAATCCCAAAATATTTTGCAGTATTTGAAAATTTAGTGAAATACTACAGAATACTTTGATATTTAAATGCTAACATGGCTGTAATTTTGTTCCAGAAGCCATACAACTACCTTACACCTGTATTATATGCATATTCAAAAATATTAGATTTTAGTATAAATTTCAAAGTATCTACTCCAAACATTTTAATTTACTTAAAGAAGAAATATTTCTAAATCCTAGTATACTATAATGAAAGAAACAATAAGTGGCCAAATTACTCTTTCTGTCAAACCAATAGAGTATAATTCTAACAATATTTTGCAGGAGATTAATAGGCCAACATGAGTTTCAGAATAAAAATGTAGAGACCATGAATGAAACGAAAATGTATATAATGCTAACTTCAAAATTCAAAAGAATATAAATAAACCTCAAAGAGTCAATGGCACTTTAAAACAAACTTAGTTTGATAGGTATATTATTTTGGTACTGCCAGAACAAACAAAAATAGTATTAGATATAGTTATTTTCAAAGAAAACAAATATACTATACAAATATACTATACCATTTCACTTCAAGGAATATGTATTGAATTGGGACATTGTTATTTAGAAAGTTAACTATTCAGCTCCTAGCATTGATTGTTTATTAAAATCATAGAAAGCTTGACTGTGTTTTAGGATACATAAACTAAGCATTATTACAAATATTTTGATGTGTTGCTACAAGTTTTAAACTATTGACATATTGAGAGAAGTAAAACATTTTAGAAGTACTATTGTTGAAGTTTTGAGAGCAATAATTTGTGTGTGTGTGTGTGTGTGTGTGTGTGTGTGTGAGATTTGGGGAATTGAACGCAGCAGCATTCTACCTTCAAGCTACACCCCCATCCCTTTTTATTTTTTATTTTGAAACAGGGCCTCCCTAGGTTGCTGAGAGTCTCACTACATTGCTGAGACTGGTCTTGAACCTGCAATCCTCCTGTCTCAGCCTCCTAGATACTGGTGTTATAGACATGTGCCACCATGCCAGATGAGAGATATGGAATTTAATATGAAAACAGTAAAATAATTTACTGTACAAAGTCTGAGGGTTTTTGGAGAAAAAAATGAATGTAACAGTTAAATATTTTCTGGATTAAAAATAGTATGTAGTATTTACTTAAGCAGCACTTGGCATGCTGGACTAAGTGCTATAATAGCCACATTACTTTTACAAAGATCCATTATTACGTCTGCTTTACAGATAAATCAATATTGAGAAATCAAGAAACTTGTTGAAGGTCACACATGAAGCAAAACTTGGACACAGGGTACAACTCCATTATTGGTGATTGTGTTAGTCAGCATTCTGTTTTTGTGCCAAAATGCCTAAGAAAACCAACTTATACTAAGGAAAAGTTTATACTAAGGAAACGTTTGTTTTGCTCATGGCTTTGGAGGTTTCAGTCCATGGTAGCTTGGCTCCATTGTTTTAGGATCTGTGGCCAGGGAATATATCATAGTGGAACCATATGGGGGAAGAAATCTGTTTACCTCATGGTGCCCAGAAAGCAAAGAGAGACAGGGAGTAGGGGCATCCCACAATGCCTTATCTTCCTTCAACCAGGCCCAACCACCAGAAGGTTCCACCACTTCCCATTAGCTCCACAGGCTGGTGTCGAAGTTTTTAACACATGAGTGTTTCGTAGATACTTCAGTTCCAAGATATAACATTCTTCCCTTGGCCCTCAGTGGCTCATGCCCATCTCACAATGCAAAATTATTTTATTCTATCTTCGAGAGTCCCCGAAGTCTTAACAGTCCCCACATGTTCTAAAGTCTAAGTTCAAAGTCTCTTCTGAGACTCAGGGTGTAATGGTTTGGGTTTAGAATGTCCTCTTAGCCTTCATGGAAACCAGGCAGCCATATTGGAGGTGGGGCTTGGTTGTCAAGGAGGGGTCCCTGGGGGTATGGCCTTGGGATACCTCCCACCTCATTGCTTTCAGCCTTTGACATGTGATAGCAGACCCTTGCTCTTTCCCTCATGGCCGCCATGCCCTGAGCTCCTCAGACCCGGCCTGACATGGACTGAACCTCTGAAATCTCCAAAAACTGTGAGCAAATAAATCTTCCTTCCTCTAAGTTGTGTGGTCAGGTTTATTTGGTCACAGCAATGAGAATGCTATCTAAGACACAAGGTAAACTCTTAGCCATGGGCCCCTCTAAAAATCAGAAAAAAGTTACATACTTCCAAGACACAATGACACTTGGGTCAACATTCCCCTTCTAAAAAGAAGGAATGGGTACACAGAAAGGAGGTATTTGGCCAAAGTAAGATCAAAGCCCCTCAGGGAAAACATTAGACCCCTATAGCTCTATATGTGGCATGAAGGGCACATGGTGGTGTGATGTGAGCGCCAAAGGGCTTGGGCAACCCTACTCCTGCTGCCTTGCCAGTCATAGCCCACATGGCCACTCTCTTGGGCTGTCTCTGTGATGCAGCTTCCCTAGGAAAGAGCCACATCCCTGTCATCTCTAACTTTCTGGGGTCTCCATTGCAGCTTTGGCTTCACTCACCACTGGACTATGCGTGACCTTGTCAGGTAGTACTTGTGGGGGCTTTGATTCTGCCATACACTGCCTGGAATCCAAGTCTTCTCTAAATTTTCAGCGAAAATCTCAATGACCCTATACCTCTACCATTCTGCATCCTGTAAAACCAGCAATGAGTAAATGATGCCAAGGTCAGCCCATATCACAAGTTGTACCCAAGCCCACTCAGGGCCCCTGCTGCAGAGGCCTGAGTTCCTTGCCAGATGAGCACAGAGAAGCAAATATCTACGTGGCACTGTGTGAGAGGGTGCCACAGGCTCTCTTCTCAAACAAATGTCTTTGAAGGAATTTACATTCATTTTTATACCCTTGAGACTGGGATGATCAGAACTCTGCAAAATTGTCAAGGTTAAAAAAAAATGTCTTTCAAGCTATCAGAGCCAAGAGGCACTTAATAGTCTCTAATATCCTAGATAGGCTCTTGGGACACAAAAGAGATATCAGAGAATAACTAAGGAAACATAAAAATAAGAACTTTAGTTAATAGTTATATATAAATAATGGTTCATTTATTCTAACACATATATTGCATTGATGTATGATCACAATGCCAAAGGAAACTATAGAAAAAATATATGGAAAGTTTGAACTGTTTTTATATATTTTGTACAAATCCAAAATAATTCTAAAATTCTGTTTATTAAAATAATACTTTAAAACATTAATAAATTGATCATTGTAATAAAATGATGTGAATGTCAAAGCAAATGTGACCTTTAATACAGAAAAATAAAAAAAGACATTATGATAAAATAATACAGTAAAATTGAAATGAAATTATATTTTGAAAAGATTAAACACTAAATAAATATAAATAAATAAGTAATTAAAAGTAAATTACAGCTGGTGAATGCAAAATACAATCCTTAAAACAATGTAAACACAAATGTGATTCTTTGGGCTGAAGCTGAAAGTGCAGGATAGAACTTGAGGCTCCCTTTATGGGATCCCTTAAAGTTCAGATAGTGATACATATTTCCAGAGAAAGCTGGATCAGGCTTCTTAGTTTATGCCAATATATTTTGTCATAAGTAATCCTAGTGTCCTTTTGGTACTACTTTTTAAATAAATGAAAATTATGATTGAACCTCAAGTTTCATTCAAACCATCAACACAGTAACCTGTTTTTGCTATAGACTTTCAGAGGAGAACACCAATCAGGCTGTTCATGACCATGCATTGTGGAATCCTCACAACTTTCCCACTAGATTGCTTATCAGACCACAAGTGAGCATGCCCTCAAGGATTTTACACATATCCTGGTAGAAATAAAGACACAACAGGTTTACAACCTCTCATCATATTCATTTAGTGGTCTTATCACACAAGGTAATGAATTTAAATTGAAAGGAAAGCCCAATGGTTTCTCTGCTCAGTGCTTCTGAGTGTTTGCATACATATGTATGCATATACACACACATATATGTTTATGAGATGAGGTATGTTTAAACTTTGACACTAGTTACTCCATATTGCCACCTTGAGCACTACAAGGCCATAAACTCCACTAAGAATGTTTGTCTTAAGGCAGGGTCGCCATGAACTTTGCTAAAGTTGCATAATGCTTAACCTCGGCTTCTGTATCCCTGCCGCTTTTGCTTACACAGATGTAGAAAATCCAAGCGATGTCAAATGTAAGGTAAACATATATTGTTTGGTCTCAAGTGAGTTGTTTTCCATCATTCTGAAATTATGTGAACTTGAACTTTTGATCCTGTAAAACTGTACTTTTTCCTATATAAGCGGTGGTCAATAGATCCTCGGGGCTGCACTCACCAGGGGTGTAGCCTGACTGGTCGTAAAAGAATAATCGGTCAAAATCGGATATTTTTTTTTGGAGTCTGGCATGTCTCAGCGGGATCCCTCACTATACTTACATAAGAGAATGTTAGTTCTTTTTTTCTGAATATGATATTTGAGTCATCTCGAGGCAAAAGATAAAGCCCCAGCACAAGCCCCTTCCAGCATTTACTCTGATTAGAGCTCACACTCAGATTCCCATGTTTTCCAGTCAGTGTACAGTGGCATTCTAACCAAGCAGACACTTACAAGGAATAGCTCCCATCGCCTTTACAACTTTTATAAACACAATAAAAGTACTAGTCATAAGGAAACACACCAAAAGTTGAATCATCATCATTTGAATTAAAGTCATAAATGTGAAGAAAACCCTCCTTGTCCTGAAGATTTTATTCAAGTTGTATTTTGTATTAGGTTTTATTCTCACTCATAGAATATATTCACATTTCTCACTAGCATTATCTAGGGTGAATGATATAAACTCCGCATGTGATTATTATTTCAGTGTCATTTGGCTAATCTGAGATGCTTCATCCCTGGGTTAATTCTCTAATCAACTATAGTGAGAGGCTAAAATTTTATTTAGCGATGTCCTGAGGATTAATGTTCATTTCCTACAATCTATATTGAATAATAAAATTATAAGTTTTAATAATAATTAGCAATTTGATTTTTACTTTAAAATTAAAATAGTAAATTGCATTGAGGATATGTGACATTTACAATGTTTTATACAAAGGTATTGGTACAATTGTGTGGAACCGAGACTTTTAACTATGTTTACTCATTGCAACATCAGAAGTGGATTTGTAGCATTCATGTGATCTAAAGATGTCTTACATATTTATAAATATCTCAATTTCAACAATTTAATAAATAAAAGAAAAAATATTTAAAGAAGAAATAGGATATATACCATATATATATATATATATATATATATATATATATATATGAAAAAGAGCTGTGGGTAGGCCATGGACAGAATTTTTCCTAGGATAAATTCTAGGGAATGCAAAGAAAAGGAGAAGCTAATAAAATTTTCATATAAAAGGTAAAATATGCTAACCATTAAAGCAATATTCAGATTAATTAATACTTAACATATTTAGATAGCAATACAAATATCGATGGAATAAATTTCAATTTAAAATTTTCAAAATAAATTAATTTTCAGTAAAACAGTACATAATCCTCAATCACCTTTTTATTCACAAAGCAGCTCAGATGATTTAGCATCAGTGCCAGCAAATCATTTCACACTCATGAATACATTTTGCTCCTTAGGATAGCTCTATTCACTGCCGAAATTTAAGCTAATAGAACAAGAGAAAGTAATATAAAAAATTAACTTGAGAAAAATGAAGATTATCATAAGAAAAACTCAGTGAGAAATCCATTCAGGAACACATAGGAATCTTAATGAACAAGTAGAACATTTTGTACAACTTGAATAAATTGATTCTTGGGTCAAACATAAATCAGATGGGATTAACAAAAAGCCATGCTAGACAGTGCTTTAGTTATTGAGAAGATAAAAAATTTCTACATTTGAACATTTCTATTCCTCAGAACATTTTCATAGAATTGAGACATATTCTCCACCAAGCAGACTTAAAATTATTAAGTCAGAAATAGTTATGTATTCCCTTCACTTATAGCTGCTTACAGTAGTTTACAAAATAACAACAGAAGTATGTGGGCATGTAACAAGTATCTGATATAATTTGCTTTCCATAGTCTGTTCACAAGGTTATATTTTTATCTCTGTCAATCATTTATAGGAAAAAAATATATAAATTTCTCCTTGGTATTATTTTACCCAGGCCTATCCTCTAACAGAATATGCATATTGGTCTTAAATTTTCTTCTGTCTTGGTAGTCATAAGAAATCTTACTGATGATTTCTCAGTCCAATTTACTGTATATAAATATCGCTCTCCCATTTAGACAGAATAAGACCAGCATTTTGAGCTTCCAATTCATTGTATTATATTGCATGATGAACTAAATAAATTATGGGTTTGGGAAAAAAAAAAGGCCTATGAGCAGTACCACTTAATACAAAGAAAAAATAATTAAAAAAGTGAGTTATCAATAAAAATAAATTTGTATAACTAATGTGTGATTCAGATTATAAGTACTGTCATTAATTAGTAAAATCTGAAGGAAATTAACCAATAACACATTTTTAGATATGTGACTCATTTTCACGCATCAGAAATCACTTTACAGGCTACGGTGTTGCTCAGTGATATAGTGTTTCTTCAGTATGTGCAATGCCTTGGGTTCTATTCCCAACACCACAAAAAGATCATTTTAATATAAGTTAATGGACTACATGGTGCCAAAGATGTGAAATGTTCATTGATACGCTATGCTCTTTTACAGTGAATTAATTATTTCTAAGGGCATTTGCTTCACTTAGTAATAATTGATGCATTAAATACAATAACTTTATTCTTAAAATTTTTTAAAATCCTTGAAAGTCTTCAATTTACAAGAGGAATTTTATTTACTTAATAGCTTCTGGGATCTTATTTATAACAACCAATGACGGCGGCACATATGCTGATTTCAATATATGATAGGCCAATGCTTTCATAGACAGTAGACACCTCTAATATGATATCTCTTCTCATTTTTTGGGCATGTGGAAAACTGCATTTTCTAGTACCATGAATTGGAAGTGGCAATGTGACAAATATTGAGCCAATGTGTTATGATCGCAGGTATATTTATTCTATTTATTGCTTTTTAAGCCATAGCATTGAATTGCCAGTTTGAAACCCTCCAAAATTCTATAAACTTCTCATATTGAAAGGGAAGGGCACTTGTTGCAATGATAGGATAGGGAAGGCTTTCTGGGGCTATGTCATTGCTGTGGGGCTGACAAATACCCAAGGATCTGCATGGAATACTGCACACAAGAAATAATCTCTGTTGTGCTATGACAGTGAGATGTTTATATTATTGAATAATAAGGTATATCTTAATCTATCCTGGAAAATATACTGGACAAATAGTAACTCAGCTCAACTCTTAGTCAACAATAAAGTGTCATAAATACAAGTGAGTTTAGTACACTGTAATTAAAAATCCATGACTCTATTACTGGTATGAATACATTATGTGTTAATGGAGATCTTGTCTTTGAATAAATTTTATTTAAAATACAAGTTAAATATCATCACAAAATATTATATACAAAAATCTGTAAGTGAAATGCAAGTGTGTGCTTTCATATCTTAGATTATAAATCATCCAAATACCATTCAAAATAATAAAAAATATTAAAATCGAATTACGCTTTTTTGTTTTTTTTAGCTTCGTTGAAATTTTATTATTTTTCAGTGACAACATGATTTTAATTGTAAATAATTAAAAGAAGAAGAAAAAAAGGAGAGAAAATAGAGAAGTTAGGAGAGAAGAAATAAAAAGACTTCCTTCACAATAGATATGGGGAATAAAGTATTTCAAAGTATATAACTTGTGCATCTTTGCTAAAACAAAACAAAACAAAATGAAAAAACCCAATTTTAGATAGACAAAAGAGTCTATGAATTCTGGTAACGTGATTTAAAATGTTCCATGAATGCAAAGATTAACTGTGAGATTAAAGCATTCAGGATAACTGTTATTGTCTTACAGTGAGATTACTTGATACCATAAAACATGATGGCACAAATATTGTTCATTTATTCCACTATAAAGCGAACTTTACTGTGGAACAATCAGTACTGCTCAATATAATATCTAGGCTTAACATTACTAATTGTATCACTATAAACCAATTTTATAGTGATATAAAAAGTAGAGATAATGCTGTCAGGCTTTGGTATTAATGACTCAAATAAACACACTAATATACTGTCTGAGTATATCCCTTACAAACAGATATGCAAAAACCAGGTAGAAGGAAAGCCAGAATAGTCTGTGATAGCTTCCAACAAAGCAATATAAATCAGTGTGCATCTCTTTGAAACATTTTGTATCACTTCATTTACCAAATATTTGAGTTTATTTAATGTGAAATGATGATAAAAATCACTGCATTCTTTTTAAGAAATCGAGAACAGACATATATCTTCTTTTAAGTCAATATTTATTTGATTGGAAAGAACCATGATAATTACTTATTGATTCAAAAATTGTTTTGAGTAATCCTTTAAAAAATTGTTTCAAAAGATATCATAAGCCTTCAACATAATATCTAATGACCACACACTTTCTAATATCCTTCCTACATGGAATCAGAATTAAGTTCAAAGCTCATGCATGAATATCCATAACACATTGGTCATTTATTTAAAATCAAAGTATTGTCTATAATGTAAGAATTTGATTTATCATTACTCATTGTTTCCATCATTGTGAAATAGTTTTATTTCAATTATTTTCATAAAATGGAAAGTATCTCTGATACTACCTAAGTTTCATTCTTGACAAATTTTTAAAAACTAAAAATCACTGAAATAGCTCCATAAAATATGACAAGTTTTGCTCAGTTCTGGAAATTATTAAACACCACACACACACACACACACACACACACACACACACAAACATTCTTGCAATTGGTTTTATTATTTTGAATTTCTTGAATTTCCCACTATTATTTATTGCAATTAAATTTCACTGTGATAGAACATACTTAGTATGATTTTGATCATTTCAAACTTATTAAGATTTGTTTTATGGCCTAAAATAGCCTCTACCTTAAATAATGTTTATACATTTGAAAAGACTACGCATTTTACTGTTATTAGAATAAATATCCTATGTATACCTATTAAGTCTGATTGGTTTATAATATTGTATGGTATGCTGTGTATATTATGAATCAATATTTTAGTACTTTCAAGATTCTTTCTTTGTGTGTGGCTTTTGAAAGTTTGTACCTATATGAATCTCTTTGAGTTTATCTAAGTTGAAGTTCATTGAGTTCCTATGATATGTAAATTAATGGCTTTCACCAATTTATTGAGATTTTAGCTATGATTTCTTCAAATATTCTTTATACCCCTCATTTCTCTCCTCTCCTGGGATTCCCATCATGCAGACATTAGGCTACCTGATGGCCCCACAAGTTGTGAGGTCTGTTAACTTTCTTAATTCTTTTTCTTTCTGTTATCAATTGACTCTTGACTAAGTCTACTGATTCTTCTAGCTTAAATTTGCTGTTATTTCCTCTAGAGAATTATTTATTTCTGTTATTTCATTTTCCAACTCCAGAATTTTTATCTTTTTTATTTTTTTTTAACGTGCTTTTATTGGTGCATTGGAGTCTTACATTGCAATGAATATCTATTTGATGTTAACATATATGCACACAGCTCTTGGTGCCCCCCCGCCTCCCCCCACCCGTATGAAGTACCAAGAATGATGTTGGTATATTTTCACATGTACATGTTATTTATGATAGTAATTCCATTGATTCCCTT
>PVJS01029667.1:0-24619 GCA_004027185.1 Glis glis
ACACACACACACACACACACACACACACACACACACACACATAAAAATAAAAAAGGCTGGGGATGTAGCTCAGAGGTAGAATGCCTCTGCATTAAATTCCTAGTACTCCCCCCCTAAAATGTGGCCATCCAAAGTAGGCTTTGCTATAACTATAAAATGCTCAGCGATTTCAAACACTTGGTCCAGAGAAAAGAATGTAACACAGATTACTACTACTACTACTACTACTACTAATTATTATTATTATTTTGTGGTACTGGGGATTGAACCCAGGGGCATTCTACCTCTGAGCTCTACCCCCAGCCTGATTTTTTTATTCTTTATTTTGAAACAGGGTCTCACTAAGTTGCAGAGGGCCTCACTAAGTAGCTGAGGCTGGCCAAAAACCTGTGACCCTCCTGTCTCAGCCTCCCAAGTACTGGGATTACAAGTGTACACCACCACGCCTAGCTATAATTTTTATTATTGGTACTGGGGATTGAACCCAGGGGTGTTCTACCTATGAGCTAAACCCCCCAGCCTTTTTATTTATTTTTTTAAATTTTGAAACAGGGTCTTGTTAAGTTGCTGAGGGTCTCTCTAAGTTGCTGAGGCTGTCCTCAAACCTGTGATAGCCTCCCAAGTACTGGATTACAAGCGTGTCCCACTATGCCCCGCTCACTAGTAATTTTAAAATATTGATTCTTGTACTGAAATGATTGTATGTGGATTTATAGGGACAGATGCAAAATATCATTACAGTTAATTTCACCTGCTTCTTTGGACTTAAAAAACGTGGCTACTAACAAACTTAAAATTACATAATTGAAGCCAGGCATAGTGGTACACACCTGGAATCTCAGTGCTTGGGAGGCTAAGACAGGAGGATCACAGGTTCAAGGCCAGCCTCAGCAACTAAGAGACCCTCGGCAACTTAGCAAGACCCTGTTTTTTTTTTTTTGTGGTACTGGGGGTTGAACCCAGGGGCGTTTTACTTCCAATCTACACCCCTAGCCCTATTGTTTATTTATTTATTTTTTGCGGTATTGGGGATGGAACCCAGGGGCATTCTACCTCAGAGCTACACCCCCAGCCCTATTTTTTATTCTTTATTTTGAAACAGGGTCTCACGAAGTTGCGGAGGGCCTCACTAAGTAGCTGAGGCTGGCTGTGAACCCGGATCCTCCAGTCTCCGCCTCCCAAGTACTGGGATTACAAGCGTGCGCTACTACTCCTGGCCTAGCAAGACCCTGTTTAAAAAATGAAATAAAATAACCAATGAAGGAATCACTTCCATCAACATTATGTACATATGTGAGAATACCAATGTTAATCTCAATACCCTGTATGGGGAAGGGGGAAGTGGGGCGGGAGCCGGGGGAGAGCCTGCCAAGGCCGTGTGCATGTGTGCCACTATCACTATGAACTACATTATGATGTGAGACTATAATGCGCCAATAAAAGTATAAAAAATGAAATAAAAAGGGCTGGGGGTGTAGCTCAGAGGTAGAATGTCCCTGGGTTCAATCCCCTGTACCTAATAAACATAAATAAATAAATAAAAATAAAATTACATAATTGATCCTTCCTTCCTTTTTCTTTTACTGAATATTGAACACAGGGGTATTCTACCTCCAAGCTACCCCTAGCCATTATTTATTTATTTTTTATTTTGAAACAGGGTCTCACTAAGTTGCTGAGGGTCTCATGAAATTGCTGAGACTGGTCTCAAACCTGCGATCGCCCTGTCTTAGCCTCCTGAGTACCGAGATTACAGGCATGCACCACTATGCCTGGCTTATTTTTCTTTCTTTCTGTTTACTCAAAATACATCTTTTAATGTGATAGATGGTTCTAGAAACTTTATATCATATTCCATTTGTGAATTTTACTTGTTGCTAAAATGAATTGTGTTATTTTTCTAACAGATATCACAAGTATAAAAAGCCATCAGCCGGGCGTGGTGGAGCACGCTTGTAATCCCAGTACTTGGGAGGTGGAGACCGGAGGATCCGGGTTCATGGCCAGCCTCAGCTACTTAGTGAGGCCCTCCACAACTTAGTGAGACCCGGTTTCAAAATAAAGAATAAAAAAATAGGACTGGGGTGTAGCTCGGAGGTAGAATTCCCCTGGGTTCAATCCCCAGTACTGCAAAAAAAAAAAAAAAAAACCAAAAACAAAAAACAAACAGCCATCAGTCCAATTATCACCTAAATCAGTATGAAATTCCACAATTTTTTTTTTTGTGGGAACCCAGAGGAATTCTACCATTGAGCCTCACCCTTTTAATTTTTTTATTTTGAAATGTAGAGTCTCAGACAGGCGTGGTGGCGCACGCTTGTAATCCTAGTACTTGGGAGGCTGAGTCCAGAGGATCTGGGTTCATGGCCAACCTCAGCTACTTAGTGAGGCCTCCGCAACTTAGTGAGACCCTGTTTCAAAATAAAGAATAAAAATAGGGCCGGGGGTGTAGCTCAGATGCAGAATGCCCCTGGGTTCAATCCCTGGTACCGCAAAACAAAACAAATAAAGAAATATAGAGTATAGAGTCTCTTTAAGTTATTGAGGGCCTCACTAAGTTGCTGAGACTGGCCTCAAACCTGCCATTCTCCTGTCTCGGCCTCCCAAGTACTGAGATTACAGGCGTGCATCCCACATCCGGCAAAAATTCCACATTTCAGTGAACAGTCTGAAGGAAGAGGGAAGCCCCTGTCTGCCTGTGGTGCCTCTTCCCTGTCACCTCCAGGAAGGCCACCATCTCCACCTATCCCCAGTCAGAGACTGACTCCTCCTCTGCCTATTCTAGGACTCCGGACACTGAGAAGTGTGGGTTTTGGACTCTTGCACGACCCACTAGAACCCGACGCTGTGGTGTGCACAGCGCTCGCTCTCTGCGTGTCTGCAGCGGGCGGGCAGGTGTGGCTCTGGGTTGTGACCCTCCCTCTCTTCTCTCAGTGACTGGCATGGCGGGGCTGGCTGGCCTAAGGAAGGACATTGCCCTAGTGAGAGCTGACACCAACCAGTCCCTGCTGGAACTTCGGGGTTTAGTAGGTGAGTGGGATTTGGGGAGCTGCCCAGAGATGGGGAACATGGCAGAACACACGGCACAACTCCGTGGGAATGAGTCCTAGTGACGTTGATGTGCATGGCGCTTCCTGGAGTTGAGCAGTGCACAGGCTGCACAACTGTATGTGGCATCCTGCGTACATGTCTGGAGCCACCTGACCGCATCCTATCTTGTCCACAGATTGTCCCAGAGTCACCTGCCCTGAAGGCTGGCTCCCTTTTGAGGGCAAGTGTTACTACTTCTCCCCAAGCACCAAGTCCTGGGACGAAGCCCGGCAGTTCTGCCAGGAGAATTACTCCCACTTGGTCATCATCAATAGCTTTGCGGAGCACGTGAGTTGTCCCTGAGAACTGCATTGCTTCCGGGATCCACACCTCTGTTCCCTTCCTGGGGAGAAAGTGGAACTACGAAAACTTGAGTAACAGGCTCTTACTGGGATAGTACTCTGCAGAGGCAGCGAAGATATGTTTAGGTTTCAATCCTGATTGCGTTTATTGTTGTAACCGTTTTTATCTCTATCATGAAAATGTAATGATTATTTATTTTTTATTTATTTATTTAATTATTATTATTATTATTATTATTATTTTTTGCGGTACCGGGGATTGAACGCAGGGGCGTTCTACCTCTGCGCTACACCCCCGGCCCTATTTTTTATACTTTATTTTGAAACCGGGTCTCACGAAGTTGCGGAGGGCCTCACTAAGGAGAGAGAGTGGGGGGAGGGGGGAGAGAGAGAGAGAGAGAGAGCTGAGGCTGGCCGCGAACCCCGGATCCTCCGGTCTCCGCCTCCCAAAGTACTGGGATTACAAGCGTGCGCCACCACGGCCGGCAAGCTTATTTTTTACTTTTGTCACTAGGGATTGAACCCAGGAACATTCTGCCTCTGAGTTACACTCCAAGCCTTATTTTATTTTTTATTTGGAAACAGGGTCTCACTAAATTGCTGAGGGTCTCACTAAGTTGCTGAAGCTAGCTTCAAACCCGCAGTTCTCCTGTTTTAGCCTCCCAAGTACTGGGATTACAGTACTTGGTGCCACCACCTTTATTTTGAAACCGGGTGTCACAAAGTTGCAGAGGGCCTAAGTAGCTGAGGCTGGCCGCGAACCCGGATCCTCCGGTCTCAGCCTCCCAAGTACTGGGATTACAAGTGTGCGCCACCACGCCTGGCTTCCTTTCTTCCTTTCAAAACTTCCTTTCTGTAATCCCAGTACTTGGGAGGCTGAGACAGGAGGATTGCAGATCTGAGGCTAGCCTGGGCAATTTAGCGAGACCCTATTTCAAAATAAAAAATAAAAAGGGGTGGGGGATGTAGCTCAGAGGTAGAATGCCCCTGAGTTCAATCCTCAGTACAAAAAAAGAAAAAAAAAGAGCAAGTTGCATGGTTGTTTTTACTTCACATGTTAAAGTGGGAAGGTCTGCGTACCGCGGGGACTAGGAGGGATGTGGGGGAGCATTCCAAAGCCCCAGCTGTGTGCGACAGGGTAAGGGTGGTGGAGAAGGCTTGATGGCTGAGGGAAGATGGTTCTTCCAGAATTTCGTTGCCAAGGCTCATGGCTCTCCCCGCGTGTACTGGCTGGGGCTGAATGACAAGGACCGGGAAGGGGACTGGAGGTGGCTGGACGGGTCTCCTGTCACGCTGAGGCAAGTGTCCCGGGCTGCTGGGCTCTCTCTGTTTCTTCTGTGGGCTCTGACCATGTGGGGAGGAGACGGTGGGGGCTTCATCCAGGGAGGTAGGAACTGGTTCTTTGTGTGTGTGTGTGTGTGCGTGTGTGTGTGTGTGTGTGTGTGTGTGTGTTACTGGTGATTGAACCCAGGGGCATTCTACCTCTGAGCTACATCCCCAGCCCTATCTTCCTTCCTTCCTTCCTTCCTTCCTTCCTTCCTTCCTTCCTTCCTTCCTTCCTTCGTTTCTTTCTTTTTTTGTGGTACTGGGGATGGAACCCAGGGGCATACTACCTCCGTGCTACACCCCTGGCCCTATTTTATATTCTTTATTTTGAAACAGGGTCTCACTAAGTTGTGGAGGGCCTCACTAAGTAGCTGAGGCTGGCTGTAAGCCTGCGATTCTCCTGTCTCAGCCTCCCGAGTACTGGGATTACAAGCTTGCGCCACCATGCCCGGCTTATTCTTTATTTTTGAAATAGGGTCTCTCACTAAGTTGTGGAGGGCCTAAGTAGCTGAGGCTGACTGCGACCTGCGATCCTCCTGTCTCAGCCTCCCAAGTACATGATTTTTTTCTTTTTTTGTAATGGGGATTGAACCCAGGGGCATTCTACCTCCGAGCTACACTCCCAGCCCTATTTTTTATTCTTTTATTTTGAAACAGGGTCTTGTTAAGTTGTGGAGGGCCTCGCTAAGTAGCTGAGGCTGGCCACGAACCCGGATCCTCCAGTCTCAGCCTCCCAAGTACTGGGATTACAAGCATGCGCCACCACGCCCAGCTCTTTTTTTAGACTTAAAAAAATATTTTTTGCTGGGTGCGGGCGCATGCCTGTAATCCCAGTACTTGGGAGGCCGAGACAGGAGGATTGCAGGTTTGAGACCAGCCTCAGCAGTTTAGTGAGGCCCTCTGCAACTTAGTGAGACCCTGTTTCAAAATTAAAACAAACAAACCATAAATAATAAAATAGGGCTGGGGGTGTAGCACAAAGGTTGAACACTCCTGGGTTCAATTCCCAGTACCACAAAAAAACAAAATAAAGCGCCGGGCGTGGTGGTGCACGCTTGTAATCCCAGTACTTTGGGAGGCGGAGACCGGAGGATCCGAGTTCTCGGCCAGCCTCAGCTACTTAGTGAGGCCCTCTGCAACTTGGTGAGACCCGGTTTCAAAATAACGTATAAAAAAAAATAGGGCCGGGGATGTAGCGCGGAGGTAGAACGCCCCTGGGTTCAATCCCCCTTACCACAAAAAAAAAAAAAAAAAAAAAAAAGGGCTGGGGAGTAGCTAGGAGGTAGACTGCCCCTGGGTTCAGTCCCAGTACTCCCCACCCCAAAAAAAGTCCCTGTGCTCTCTTTGCTCATCCCTTTCTCTGCTGTTTCCTCCATCCAGTTTCTGGGACCCCCAAGAACCCAACAACATCTATGAGGAGGACTGTGCCAGTATGAACCAAGGTGGCACGTGGAACGACCTCTCTTGTGCCAAAACCACGTATTGGATTTGTGAGCGGAAATGTTCCTGCTGAGCCAGGGCCGCAGCCGGGTCCACACTTTGCGCAGCTCCCTCTGAGAACCGAGCGGAGGTGTCAGAACCCGACCGCAGGTGGGACGGACACGGCTGAGTTCCCAGGATGCAGGTCAGGCTGCTGCAGGGGGCCCAGCACGCTGCCATTTCTGGGGTGCAGAGGACGTTCACCAAATTCCCAGTCATGGCTCTCTTTTTGTTGTATTTTTTTTTTTTTTGGTACTGGGGATTGAACCCAGGGGCATTCTACCTCTGAGCTACACCCCCAGCCCTATTTTATTTTTATTTGGAAACAGGGTTTTGCTAAGTTGCTGAGGCTGGCCTCGAACCTGCGATCCTCCGGTCTCAGCCTCCCAAGGGCTCCAGTCAGCGCTCTCGAGCAGCGCTGCTGGTCCTAGGGCTCTGGGTCTGGCGTTGGGCCCGGAACGAGATACCCCGGTTCCGCTGGTCCTTGGATTGGAACCGGACTCCTCCTGCCTGATGTGGACCAGGTTCTGGGAAGCGGTTGAGGCCAAAAGAATCTCGACCACCAACTTCCTCAATGTCTCGGTGACATTTGTGTAAGCTAGGTGGCAGAGACAGACCTCCGAGACGTGGCCCGCAGAACTTCTAGAAAAGCAGAGCAGCTGAAAGGCGTGCATGACCTGCACCGGCGCAGCTGGGCGGCTCCGGCCACGGAGGACAATGGCGACGTCTGCCTGGGCGCCCTCTAGCGGCCTGTCGGTTGTAAAGATCTTTGACGATGGAAGAATTCACCGTGTCTGTGTGCACTTTCTCGGGACATAGCTCACTTTTTAGATTAATTTAAATTTTATAGTACTGGTGATTGAGCCCACGGGTGTTCTACCCCTGAGATACACCCCCAGTTCTTTTTATTTTGAAAAGAGGTTTCACTAAATTGCAAGGCTGGCCTCCAACCTGAGATCCTCCTGTCTCAGCCTCCCAAGTACTGCGATTACAGGTGTGTGGCACTCTATCCAGCTTTTCTTGGGCTTTTATCTTTTTTTGGGGGGGTACTGGAATTGAACCTAGGGTGTTCTCCAAGCTACACCCCCAGCTCTATTTTATTTTATTTTTTGTGGTACTGGGGATTGAAATCAGAGGCATTCTACCTCCGAGCTACAGCCCCAGATCCTATTATTTATTTATTTATTTATTTATTTTGCGGTATTTTGAAACAGGATCTCACTAAGTTACGGAGGGCCTCACTAAGTAGCTGAGACTGGCCACGAACCTGCGATCCTCCTGTCTCAGCCTCCCGAGTACTGGGATTACAAGCGTGAGCCACCACGCCCGGCTTTATTCTTTATTTTGAAACAGGGTCTCACAAAGTTGCTGAGGGTCTCGCTAAGTTGCTGAGGCTGGCCTTGAACCTGCAATCCTCCTGTCTCAGTCTCCCAAGTACTGGGATGACAGGCATGCCCCACCACACCTGGCTGAATCCTTCCTGTTTTGATGAGAGCAGATAACTATGGTGAGGAAGCTCTGGGGAGTGGGGTCACGGTGGGTGGGGCTGGGCCTCACTTCACTTCCTGTTCCCTCTAGTCTTTTCTCGTCCCCCTGCACCTGTCCCTAGCTCATCATTTGCCTGAACTTGCTCCTCATGAGGTCCCCAGCCTGCAGAGTGGGTGGGTGTCACGTTCTAAGCCCTTTACCCCCGGGGACTGTGGGTACAAGAGGGTGTTTATCTGGGGTCGGGGAAGTTCCCATATCTCGGGAGAGGAAACTTTGGTTTCCTTCCATATCTCTGTTCAGAAATAAAGTAGCAGATGGCTGTGGTCACATCTCTGAGTCAGGCCAGGGACCATGGTGGAGCTGGCCATAACCGATCTCCCTCCTACATCTCTCCACATTGTCTAATTGAAGACAGAGAGGTAAATATAGAAGAGGTCCCTTTTAGCTGGGTGTGGTGGTGCACACGTGTAATCCCAGTACTTGGGAGGCTAAAATAGGAGGATTACAGGTACGAGGCCAGCCCTCGGTAACTTAGTGAGAACCTGTTCCAAAATAAAAAGGGCGGGGGGGGGGACTAACTCAGAGGTAGAATGCCCCTGGGTTCAATACCCAATACAAAAAAAAAAGGGCCCCTTTTACCACTTAGGGAGCTTTAGGTAGATAAAACTAATAATGGTTGACAGTGATTTTATATTATGTGCCAGATGCACGCAGTGACTCTCATTTGTTTTTGGTACTGGGGATTGAACCCAGGGCATTCTACCTCCGAGCTACACCCCCAGCCCAATTTTTAATAACAGGGTCTCACTAAGTTGTGGAGGGCCTCACTAAGTAGCTGAGGCTGGCCGCGAACCTGGATCCTCTGGTCTCAGACTCCCGAGTACTGGGATTACAAGGGTGTGCCACCACGCCCGGCTCCCTCAGCGTTTTTTATTTTTATTTTTATTTTTTTTTGCGGTACCGGGGATTGAACCCAGGCGCGTTCTACCTCCGCGCTACACCCCCGGCCCTATTTTTTTTTTATGCTTTATTTTGAAACCGGGTCTCACGAAGTTGCGGAGGGCCTCGCTAGGTAGAGAGAGAGAGAGAGAGAGACAGAGAGAGGGAGAGATATCGATCGATCGATTTATCGATCGCGCGCGCATGCGCGCTGAGGCTGGCCGCGAACCCGGATCCTCCGGTCTCCGCCTCCCAAAGTACTGGGATCACAAGCGTGTGCCACCACGCCCGGCGTTTTTTATTTTTTAATTTGAAACAGGGTCTCACTAGGTTGCTGAGGGTCTTGCTAAATTGCTGAGATTGGCTTCAAACCTGCGATCCTCCTGTGTCAGTCTCCCAAGGATTGGGATTGTAGACCTGTGCCACCACGCCCGGCGAGTGGGTCATTCTTATTGTGTTGGGGACTTAGAAGTTAGACTGTGGTGGGTTGAGCATGAAGTTGGGGGAGGGGAGTGGAGTCAGCAGAGTAGAAACAATTTTTTTCCTAGAATTTGTAAAAAAGTCAAAGAAGTATTTGTGAAAATTACGATTTGGGTACCTGGGGACAAGCGTTGGCTGAACCCATCTTGTTTTTGTTTTTGGTGCTGGGGATTGAACCCAGGGAAGTTCTAACCTCTGAGCTATACCCCCCAGCCCTATTTTATTTTTTATTTTTAAAACATGGTCTCATTAGATTACTGAGGGTCTCACTAAGTTTCCCAGGCTGGCCTCGAACCTGCGATCCTATTTTCTCAGCCTCCCAAGTACTGGGATGACAGGCGTGCGGCACTGTGCCTGGCTGGCTGAACCTATCTTGACAAAGAGAAGTCCAACTCAACACACATTTATTGGAAGCTTATCATTACGTAATGCAGAAAGTTCAGGAAGTAAACATTAATACTTCCTGTCTGAAGATGACATGCAGAACGAGCCCCTGGCCTCCGCGCCCGTCCCCATGATGCCAGCCAGACCCAGGGCTGCGAGTTCCACGTGGAGTTGGGTTCTCCATTTTCATATCTTCTCCTCACTTGTTCTGAAAAACACCCCCCAAAGATTTTCAGATTAATGGTGGATTAAAGATGGAACAATCAAACAAATGGTGGTGAAGAGAGGGAGAGGGAGAGCGAGAGACAGCAGGAGCGAGTGAAGAGCGAAAGCTCTTGCCACCAGGCAAGGATGAGCTGAGCTCCTGGAATTTTATTTATTTATTATTTATTAATTTATTTGTGGTACTGAGGATGGAACCCAGGGGCATTCTACCTACAGGCTACACCCCCATCCCTATTTTTTTATTCTTTATTTTGTAACAGGATCTCACTAAGTTGCAGAGGGCCTCGCTAAGAAGCTGAGGCTGGCCGTGAACCTGGACTCTCTGGTCTCAGCCTCCCAAGTACTGGGATTACAAATGTGCTCCACCGCGCCCGGTTCTCTTGGAATTTTAGAATCCTAGGGCAGGTGTGGCTGGCCTTCCTTCCTTCCTTCCTTCCTTCCTTCCTTCCTTCCTTCCTTCCTTTTCTTTTTGTGGTACTGGGGATGGAACCCAGGGGCATTCTACCTCCAACTTATAGCCCCAGCCTGATTTTATTTCTTACTTGGAAACAGGGTCTCACTAAGTTGCTGAGGCTGGCTTTGAACTTGCAATCCTCCTGTCTCACCCTCCTGTCTCACACTTGTACTGGGATTACAAGTGTGCCACCATGCCCGGCTCTTTCTTTTCTTTTCTTTTCTTTTCTTTTCTTTTCTTTCTTTCTTTCTTTCTTTCTTTCTTTCTTTCTTTCTTTCTTCTTTTTCTTTCTTTCTTTTTCTTTTTTTTTATACTGGGTATTAGACTTACGGGTGTTGTACCTCCAAGCTACACCCCCAGCCCTCTTTTATGTTTTATTTTGAAACAGGGTCTTGCTACGTTGCTGAGGGTCTCACTAAATTGCTGAGGCTGGCCTTGAACCTGTGATCCTCCTGTCTCAGCCTCCCAAGTACTGGGATGACAGGTACATGTCATTGCACCAGGCAAAAATAACATATTCTAAGGCATTTTGGCAAAGGGATGTGGCGGGTGTGCACAAGGCAGGCGTGAACTCGTATGAGATAGGAAAACTGTTGATGGATTTAGAGCATGGGAGCCCCTCTTGCTCATCCAGAGACATATCCTCTTAGAAGTATCTTCTATCATTTCTTCAAAAAGGCAAATCAGGGGCAGATATGGAGACAAGTCTCTTATAGTGCCTGCCATGGTTTGGATTTTAAATGTCTCCCAAAGGCCGGGTGTGGTGGCATACTCCTATAATTCCAGTATTTAGGAGGCTGAGAAAGAAGGATCACAGTTTTGAAGCCAGCCTCAGGTATTTAGTGAGGCTCTCAGCAACTTAGTGAGACCCTGTATCAAAAAATAAAAGAGGCTGGGGGTGTAACTCAGAGGTAGAATGCCCCTGGGTTTAATCCCTAGTACTAAAACAAAACAAAAACCAGGAAAAAATAAGCCAGGAGTGGTGGTGCACACTTGTAATCCCAGTATTTGGGAGGGTGAGACAGGAGGATCACAGGTTCATAGGTAGCCTCAGTTACTTAGTGAGGCCCTCCGCAACTTAGTGAGACCCTGTTTCAAAATAAAGTATATGCCGGGCATGGTGGCGCACGCTTGTAATCCCAGTACTTTGGGAGGCGGAGACCGGAGGATCCGGGTTCGCGGCCAGCCTCAGCTCTCTCTCTCTCTCTCTCCCTGTCTCTCTCTCTCTCCCTGTTTTTTTCTCTCTCTCTCTTTCTCTACCTAGTGAAGCCCTCCGCAACTTCGTGAGACCAGGTTTCAAAAATAAAGCATTAAAAAATAGGGCCGGGGGTGTAGCGCGGAGGTAGAACGCCCCTGCGTTCAATCCCCGGTACCGCAAAAAAAAAAAGTATAAAAATTAGGGCTGGGGTGTACCTCGGAGGTAGAATGCCCCTGGGTTCAATCCCCAGTAACTCAAAAAAAACCCAAACCACAACAAAAAAAGAAAAAAAACAAAACAAAACAAAAAGAAGAAAGAAAAGAAAAGAAAGAAAATGTCTTATGTGCTAAAGGCTTCTCACCATGGTGCCTGTGCTATTATTGGGAGGCTGTGAGGCCTTTAGGAGGCGGGGCCTAATGGGAGGAAGTGAGGTCACAGGGGCGTGTCCTCGCAGGGGATTGTGGAACCCCAACCCCTTCCCCTCCCTCTGTGCTTCCCAGCTGCTATGATGACAGCGGCTTTGCGCCACCACATGCTCCCTGCCATGAGGTTCTGCCTCAGCACAGACCCAAAGTGACGGGACCAAGTGACCATGCACTGAAATCTCTGAAACTGTGAGCCAAAACAAACCTTTTCTTCCAAGTTGATTGTCAGCCGGGCGTGGTGACACACGCTTGTAATCCCAGTACTTGGGAGGCTGAGACAGGAGGATCCGGGTTCGCGGACAGCCTCAGCTACTTAGTGAGGCCCTCCACAACTTAGTGAGACCCTGTTTCAAAATAAGGAATAAGTAATAGGGCTGGGGTGTAGCTTGGAGGTAGAATGCCCCTGGTTCAATCCCCAGTACTGCAAAAAAAAGTTGATTGTCTCAGGTATTTTGTCACAGCCACAGAAGTTAACCCAGAACTCTCCCTCGTGCTCTCTAGCAAAGAAGGCTCGTGCTAAGACAATGAGAGGAAGTTTGGGGGTGTCAAGGGGGTGGTAGTAAAACATTAGAATAAACTACAGGTTTTCTTACCTCACTGGGTTTTGAGTCAGTGCCAGTCTTGCTGGAAAAGGTATGCATCTCAGACTCAGATTTTATTTTTGTGATACCTCTAAACCACTTCTGGTACTGTTTCTGGACCTGCGACATTAAAGGAAATATCAGGATGGGTTTTATTAACATTGGCAAAGAGGATTAAAAAATTAATGAGTTAGTAAGAGAAGAGAAATTTATTTCACAAAATGTGGCATGTCCATACAGTGGAATATTATACAGCCTTTAAAAGGAAGGGAATTCTGACACATGCTACCATGTGGAGGAACCTTGAAGACATTATGCTGAGTAAAATTAAGCCAGACATGAAAGGACAAATATTTTATAATTCCACTTATATAAGGTACCTAGAATAGTCAAATTAAGACAGAAAGGAGAATGGTGGTCACTAGGGGCTTGCCAGGTGGGAATGGGGAGTTACTGTTTAATAGTTACAGAGTTTCAGTTTAGCATGATGAAAAAGTTCCGGAGATAGATGGTGGCAATGGCTGCATAATATTTTGAATATAACGACCCGGAACTGCACACTTAGAAATTATTAAAGTGGAAAATCTGGACGTGGTGGTTACATTAGCTGAAGAATTCATGTTCAGCGGTGTGGTGGCTTGTCTTATTGATTGCCATTGTTCACTCATGGTGGGCAGGACATTCCCCTCCCCTGGCATTGGGCCTGGTCACCTGGTTCGTCCTGTGCAATGGGACAGAAGCAGAATCACAGGCTTAGGATGACCCCACCTAGAAGTGTCTGCCTCTTTGTAATTTTGCTATTGTTACAAATAGAAAATATGCTGGAGAACTGCTCCCAATTCTGCCTCAGTCTCAGGGTGAGCCTTAAGGAGCTGATCTAAATCGGATCTGAATCCTAGGGCCAAGCTGAGCTGAGCCCATCCAAGATCAGCGGAACCCAACCTACCTGCAGATCAGAGAAGGAGGGAAGTAAGTTAATATCTGTGTTCAAGCCATTGAGATTGTGTGTGTGTGTGTGTGTGTGTGTGTGTTGCTGGGGATTGAACCCAGGAGAGCTCTACCACTGAGCTACACTCCAGCCCTTTTTATTTTTGTTTTGAAACAGGGCCTTGATAGTTGCCCAGGTTAGCCATAAACTTGTCATCCTTTTCCCTCAGCCTCCCAAGTACTGAGATTATAGGCCACTGAGATTTCTGATGCTGTTTGTTACATAGCATCAGCTGACTATTACAGCAGGAAAGCTGAAGAAAAGTATTAGCTGACTGTTACAGCAGGAAAGCTGAAGAAAAAACATATTTCCTTCATATGGCAATTACCTATTTTTGAAACTTATTAATAAATTGATGGCTCTTAAAATTAACTCCTTCCTTCCTTCCTTCTTTCCTTCTTTCCTTCTTTCCTTCTTTCTTTTTTCCCAGGGACATTCTATTGCCAAGCTATACCCTGAGGCCTTTTTATTTTTTATTTTGAAACAGGGCCTTGCTAAGTTTCTGAGGCTGGTCTAAGTTGCTGAGGCTGTCCTCGATCCTGCAATCCTCCTGTCTCAGTCTCCCAAGTACTGGGATGATAGGAGTACAGCATTGTGACTGGTGTGTTTTTCTTTCATAGCTTTTGAGATATAATTCACATAATACACAACTTGTACATTTAAAATGGACAATCCAATGGTTTTATTTTTATTTTTATTTTATTTTATTTTTTGTGACACTGGAGATTGAACCCAGGGGCATTCTACCTCTGAGCTACACCCCCAGCCCTGTTTTATTTTTATTTGGAAACAGGGCATCACTAGGTTTATGAGAGTCTCACTACTTGCTGAGACCGTCCTCAAACCTGCAATCCTCCTGTTTCAGCCTCCCAAGTACTAGGATTACAAGCGTGCACCACCATGCCCGGCTCAATCCAATGGTTTTAGTATATTCACAGCATTGTGCAGCCGTGAACTTATTCACATTTAGAACATCTTCATCACCCAAGAAAGAAACTCTATAACCATTGTAGTCACTCCTAATTTCCCCTTTACCTCACCTATTCTCTCCCTTCTACTTCCAGCCCCTGTCAGTAACATACCTACTTTCTGTCTCTCTCTATTACCTTCAACAGCATTTTATTTTTATTTTTGTGGTACTGAGGATTGAACCCAGTGGCATTCCACCTCTGAGCTACACCCCAGCCCTTTTTATTTTCTGTTTTTTTGAAACAGGATCTCTTTAGGTTGCTGAAGGTCTCACTAAATTGTTGATGCTGGCCTCAAATCTGCGATCCTCCCATCTCAGTCTCCTAAGTACTGGGTTTACAGGTGTGTGTCATCATGCCTGGCATTTTATTTTATTTTATTTTTTTTTTGCGGTACCGGGGATTGAACCCAGGGGCATTTTACCTCCAAGTTACACCCCCGGCCCTACTTTTATACTTTAATTCGAAACCAGGTCTCACAAAGTTGCGGAGGGCCTCGCTAAGTAGCTGAGGCTGGCCGTGAACCCGGATCAAATACTGGGATTACAAGCATGCGCCACCACTCCCGGCTTGCCTGGCATTTTAAAGTGGAGAAAATATAGGATGTGTTCAACACTGATTACAAACTCATATGAAAATTTAGAGACACGGAATTCAATTCTCATTAAATTATGTGCCTCTACAGTTTTTCTTAAGTTGCAAACAACAAAGAAAGGGGTCATTTTAGTCAGGCGTGGTGGCACATGCATGTAATCTCAGTGTTTGGGAGACTGAGACAGGAGGATCCCAGGTTTGAGGACAGCCTCAGCAACTTAGTGAGGTCCTGTTTCAAAATAAAAAATAAAACAGGGCTAAGGATATAGCTCAGGGGTCGATGTTTACCTGCTGGCTGAGGAGACAGTGGACCAGGAAGAGGAAGACGCCCTGAAGGCTGTTGATGATGGTGAAGAGGTAAGCCATGACCCGCTGGGCCATGCCCACCTGGAGGAGACCCAGACCCCAGGTGCAGCCCAGGATGAAGAGTTGAGCCATGGCCTTGAAGGTCATCATCCTGAGGGTCAGAGATGGCGAGGTCAGAGAGCGGATGAGGGACACAGCCCCCTGGGCGCAGTTGTTCGTGCCGAGGGCTCTGGAGCCAGACGCGGACTGAAGCCCAGGCTCACACTCATGCGCTTGTGACCTTGGGCAAGTTTCTTCTTGGGAAGAAGGAATGGGAAGTTCCTCCTGTCCCATCCTACCTTGTATTCTGGATGGTTGACACTTCACTGTTGAGGGAGGCAATTTTCCTTTTCAAAATCCAAAGGACCAAGAGAAAAAACACCAAATTCATCTGCAGGAACACACAGACCAGCACACGGTGCAAGTTAAAAGAATGCATAAGAGCCGGGTATGGCGGTGCACACCTGTCATCCCAATGCCCCGGAGGCTGAGACAGGAGCATCGCAGGATCACGGCCAGCCTCAGCAACTTAGTGAGGCCCTTAGGAACTTAGCAAGACCCCATTTCAAAATAAAAAATGAGAAGGGCTGGAGGTATAGCTCAGAGGTAGAATGCCCTTGGGTTCAATTCCCCAACACCAAAAAAAAAAAAAAAAAAAAAAAAAAAGCATAAGGGCTGGAGATGTAGCTCAGTGGTAGCACCCTTGCTGAGCATGTGCGAGGCCCTGGGCTCGATTCCCAGCACCACACGCACACATTATGACGGTGTCCTCTTTACCTTGTACGAAAGTCTTACTGCCTGCACGTGGGATGGGAGTGACAGCAGGTGGAAACATCAAACCACAGACTGAGGAAGTGCAAACCCCTGTATTGGCTTGGACCCAGCACAACCACCACCACTACTTCTCCTCCTCCTCATGTCTTCCTCCTTCTTCTTCTTGTGATACTGGGGTTCAACCCAGGGGCGTTCCACCTCTGAGCTACACCCCCAGCCCTTTTTATTTTTTATTTTGAAATGGGTCTTGCTAAGTTGCCGAGGCTGGCCTTGAACCTGCAATCCTCCTGTCTTAACCTCCTGAGTGCTGGGATAACAGGCGTGCCACTGCGCCCGGCTGGACGCAGCACTTCTGGTGGCCCCTGTCTGGTCAGGAATGCTGGAGGTCCATACTCACACTGGCAATGGCACACACTGGGCCCAGGAAGCCCCAGATGAATCCCTGGTCCTGCTGGAGCCAGCAGCTGAGAATCAGGAAAAGACACAGAGAGAGATGAGAGGAAGCGGGGTCTGGACAGGAAGCTCCCCCCAAAGAAAGCCATTGGAGGCAGCCATGGCTCCCAGCACCCACTGCCATGGGTTAGAGTTGCCTTACGCATTCATTTATTTATTTCAGTACTGGGAATTGAACTGGGGGCTTCATACCTCTGAGTGACACCCCCAGCCTTTTTAAATTTATTTTTTTTTGTGTGTGGTGCTGGGGATTGAACTCTGGGGCATTCTACCTCTGAGCTACACTCTAGCCCCATTTTTATTCTTTTATTTTTATTTTATTTTATTTTATTTTATTGTGGTACTGGGGATTGAAAACCAGGGACATTCTACCTCTGAGCTACACCCCCAGCCCTATTTTATTTATTTTTTATTTATTTATTTATTTTTTAATTTTTTTATTTTTTTGCGGTACCGGGGATTGAACCCAGGGGCGTTCTACCTCCGAGCTACACCCCCGGCCCTATTTTTTATTCTTTATTTTGAAACTGGGTCTCATGAAGTTGCGGAAGCCTCACTAAGTAGAGAGAGAGAGAGAGAGAGAGAGAGAGAGAGAGACATAGAGACAGAGAGACAGATAGAGAGCTGAGGCTGGCCTCGAACCTGGATCCTCCGGTCTCCGCCTCCCAAAGTACTGGGATTACAAGCGTGTGCCACTATGCCCGGCTTATTTTTATTTTGAAACAGGGTCTCGCTAGGTTGATGAGAGTGTCACTACTTGCTGAGGCTGTCCTCGAACCTGCAATTCTCCTCTAACAGCCTTCCAAGTACTGGGATTACAAAGGTACGTCACCACGCCCGACTTATTCTTTTATTTTGATACAGGGTCTCACTAAGTTTCTGAGGGCCTCACTAAATTGCTGAGGCTGGCCTTGGACCTGTGATCCTCCTGTCTCAACCTCCCGAGTACTGGGATGAAAGGTGCGCCACCACTGCGCCCGGCTGCGTTAAGCGTTTTATGAGCGGGTCCTGTTGCGTTTTCACAGGATCATAGGTTGGGGCAATGGCAATGGATGCATCCTCCTTTCACTGAGGCCCCAGATTATGAGATGAAGTTGGGAGTTAGCCACAAAGCTCTCTCCTTCCAGAACCTTCTGTTCTCTTAGTGCCATCTTAGTGAGGCTCTCGGCAACCTAGCTAGACCCTGTTTCAAAATAAAAAATAAAAAGGCTGGAGTGTAGCTGGGAGGTAGAGCGCCTCTGGGTCCAACCTCTAGTACCACACACACAAACAAACGTGGTTTCTAAAGAGCTTCCTCTGGAGACTGCGGCTGGCCGGGTGTGAGTGGAGCTCACCGGTCAGGTGATCCATAAAGGTGAGGTCTGCACGCTGCAGAAACAGCCACGATGACAGCCGGGACCCCGTAGCCCACCGGGAACATGAGCCACTTCATGGGTCTGTTCCCACTGGAGTAGCTGAGCACCGTGAG
The DNA here is from genome assembly GCA_004027185.1 of Glis glis. NCBI lineage: Eukaryota > Metazoa > Chordata > Mammalia > Rodentia > Gliridae > Glis > Glis glis. The sequence continues at coordinate 17,962 of PVJS01029667.1, forward strand.
GTTCCGCGCGGTGAGGAAGAGGTGCAGCCCCTCCAGCAGCATCCAGCAGAAGGCGGCCAGGTAGAGGTAGTGCAGCGCCCCTGCAGTGACGGCGCACAGCACCTGGAGGGAGAGGGACGCAGGAGGGTGTCGGGGTGCAGGCTGGCCTGGACCTCTCTTTTGCATTGACGTTGCATCCAGAGCACCAGAAGCTAGACCCAGGGCATTGAAGGTAACAGAGAGAGCAGGGCACGGTGGCGCACACCTGTCACCCCAGGACTTGGGAGGCTGAGACAGGAGGATCACAGGTTCAAGGTCAGCCTCAGCAATTTAGCAATACCCTGTTTCAAAATAAAAAATAAAAAGGGCTGGGGGTTTAGCTTGGAGTTAGAACACCTGAGTTCAATGCCCAGTACCAACAAAACAAAACAAAAAGTAGAGGTGATTGACAGCCCAGGCCAGCCCTGGCTACCTTGGCAACAGTCCCTCCTCCCGCCCTAGGACCTGGGGCAGCCGACTATGGCTCCAAAATAAGACACTGCGTAAGAAATCAGGACTTACTCCTCCTAACCGAGACTTTGGACCTTTGGACCAACGCTTCTGATAACCACCATTCTCGCTACTTCTGTTGACATAATTTATGCCTTCTCCTTAAGAGTACTTAAAATCTACTTTTAGCAATGTTTAATAATACAATAATATTGCTATTAGCTACAGTAACCATGCTGTACAATGGATCTCTTGAACTTATTCTTCCTGTCTCAATGAGTTTGTATCCTTTGAAGAAGGCAAAGGTAGCAACCACAGTTAATAATCACGCCTTTCTTTTCTTTCTTTTTCGGTACTGGGGATTGAACCCAGAGGCATTCTACCTCCAAGCTACACCCTCAGCCCTTTTTATTCTTCTTCTTATTTTTAATTTTGAAACAAGGTCATGCTAAGTTGTTGAGGCTGGCCGTGAACCTGCGATCCTCCTTTCTCAGCCTCCCCAGTCCTGGGATGACAGGCACACGCTGACACGCCCGGCTTGTCTCCTCTTTGAGAATTACATCTTCCCTGGTATCTCCCATGTACATAGGAAACACACATGTTAATAACCTTCGGGCTTCTCTTGTTACTTTGTCCCAGCTAAGATCTCAGAAGGGTGGAGGGACAATTGTGTCTCTCTCCCCTACAGACCCAAAGCCATCTTATTAAGGAATCCAATATAGCCCGGCTCCATGAGCCCAGCATCCCTTGGGTGGGCCAGGGTCCTTCGGGACACTATCAGTACCTTGGGTTGGGTGCGGTCGATGGCTGTAAGGAAGAGGAGGTGGGCCAGGAAGAGGCAGAGCGAGAGCTGCAGGTGCAGTGAGGTGCTGGTGTTCTGGATGGTTCTGCAGAGGAGGAAGGTGGCGGCCGCCAGGGCTAGGCACAGCAGAGAGAGGCTCAGCCCCACATAGGTGATGATGTGCAGCACCGGGTCCTGCTCCTGAGGCCCAGGAGAGTCACGATTACACTCCCTGTGCTGGGGTTCTGGTCTCCCTCGAACACAGGCATGAAACCCAGAGACAGAGGGTGGGATGTGTCCCAGACTTCTCTTTTCAGTTTTACTGAGGTTTATTTATTTATTTATTTACTTATTTATTTTTTTGCGGTACTGGGAATGGAACTCAGGGGCATTCTACCTCCGAGCTATACCCCCAGCCCTGTATTTTATTCTTTATTTTGAAACAGGGTCTCACTAAGTTGCAGAGGGCCTCACTAAGTAGCTGAGGCTGGCCGCAAACCTGCGATCCTCCTGTCTCAGCCTCCCGAGTACTGGGATTACAAGTGTGCGCCACCACACCTGGCTCTTACTGAGGTATATTTAATATACAAAATGGCACATACTTAAGGTAGACATTTTTTTTGTGTGTGGTACTAGGGGTTGAATCCAAGTGCATTCTATCTCTGAGCTACACCCCTGGCTTTTTTTTTTGTTTGTTTGTTTGTTTTGAAACAGGGTCTCAATAGGTTGCTGAAAGTCTCGCTATGTTGCTGAGGCTGTCCTCGAACCTGTGATCCTCCTGTCTCAGCCTCCCAAGTACTGGGATGACAGGTGTGTGCCACCAAACACCTTACCTTTTCATTTTCTTTACACTACTTATTACCACCTATAGGACTCAGAATTCATGGCCGCCCCTCTGTATCCATGGGTCCCAAACCCACATGTTAGGGTCTGTGTCTGGAATGTCCCCAAGGGCTCAGGTGCTGAAGGCTTGCTCCCCAGCGCGGCATGCTCAGAGGTGAGGCTTTGGGAAGTGCCTGGCTCCTGAGGCTCTGCCCTCACTGATGGATCAACCATTACTGGGTTTGTAATCGAGTGGATTACGGGAGGTGGTGGAGACGTAGGAGGTGGGCCTGGTTGGAGGAAGTGGGTCACTGAGGGTGAGCCCTGGGAGGGTACCTCTTGTTCCCCTCACCCCCTCGCTTTCCTCCCCATCCTCCAAAAGGTGGGAATCTCTGCTCCACCACACTCTCCCCACCATAGTGTTCTGCCTTGCCAAGGGCCCAGAGTGAAACCATGGGCCACAATAAGCCTTTCCTCCACTAAGCCAATTTCCTCAGGTATTTTATCACAGTGACAGAAAACTGACTTCTGCACTATCAGCCCATCGGGGACTAAAAATATTCAGAAAATATCATGTCTGTACTGAACAGGTAGAGACTTTTTTTTGGTTATTACTACCTAAACAATACAGTATATGAACTATGTGCATAGCATTTCCACTGTGTTAGCTATTATAAATAATCTATAGATGATTTCAAATATAGAGGAGGAGCCAGGCGATTACAAGCCTGTAATCCTAGTACTTGGGAGGCTGAGACAGGAGGATTGCAGGTTTGAGGCCAGCCTCGGCAACTTAGTGAGACCCTGTTTCAAAAAAATAAAAAAATAGTCAGGCATGGTGGTGCATACCTGTAATACCAGTACTTGGGAGGCTGAGACAGGAAAATCACAGGTTCAAGGACAGCCTCAGCAAGTAGTGAGACTCTCTTCAACCTAGTGAGACCCTGTTTCAAAATAAAAATAAAAGTAGGCTGGAGGTGTAGCTTGGAGGTAGAATGCCCCTGGGTTCAATCCCTAGTAAAACACATACACACACACACACACATGGCTGGGGGTGTATGTGGCTCAGAGGTAGAATGCCCCTGGGTTCAATCCTCAGTACCAAAAATAATATATAAGTATAAATATAATGAACAAACATATATAAACATGAATATTTTATATATGGATGTGCACAGGCTCTCTGCAAATACTCTGCCATTTTCTATAAGGGACTTGAGCGTCCATGGATCTTGGCATCTGAGGGGTCCTGGCACCCACTCCCCATGAATCCTGAGGGACGGTGGTATTAGGGGAGGGATGGAGTGTGTACATGGTACCTGGGGGGTGAAGGCCACGAGGACAGCAAAGCTGGACAGGTGAGTGGAGCGGCACACAGTGTGACTTCGGTTGGCTCCTATCAGGAAACAGCCGTCCCTGGACCAGCGGCCTCCTTTCCCTGTGATCCTCCAGTAGACACAGAAGGCCCTTGTGTTGCTGGGATTCATCTGAAAGTAAAACAAGCTCATTGTCTTCCTCCTCAGGAGGGAGAAAGGCATGTGGGTTCGGGACCACTCAGGTGAGTTCTATTTCAAATGTAATCTTAAATTGATACCTAATAATTTTACCTATTTTTGGAGTACACTGTGCTTTTTTGTGGAACTAGAGATTGAACTCAGGACACTCTTCCCCTGAGATACACCCCCAGCCCTTTTAATTTTTTATTTGGAAACAGGGTCTCACTAAGTTGCTGAGACTGGCCTCAAACCTGTGATCCTCCTGTCTCAGCTTCCCCAGTAGCTGGGATGACAGGTGTGTGCCACTGTGCCCAGCTATACTGTGCTTCTTTGATACATCATGTAATGATCAAATCAGGGTAATTAGCATATCCATTACCTTGAATATGTATCACTTCTTTGTGGTGAGTACGTTCCACATCATCTCCTCTAGCTATTTTGAAATATAGAACATATTATTTTTAACTATCGTCACCCTATTGTGTAATAGAACAACAGAATTATTCCTCTTATGTAACTGGAACTTTGCATCCGTTGATCAACCTCTCTCCATCTCTCCTTTCCTTCTCTACCCAGTCTCTTATAGCTACGATTCTACTATCAATATCCTTTTTTAAAAATATACTTTTAAGCCGGGCATGGTGGTGCACGCTTGTAATCCCAGTACTTGGGAGGCTGAGACAGGAGGATTGCAGGTTCGTGGCCAGCCTCAGCTACTTAGCGAGGCCCTCCGCAACTTAGCGAGACCCTGTTTCAAAATAAAGAATAAAAATAGGGCTGGGGGTGTAGCCTGTAGGTAGAATGCCTCTGGGTTCAATCCCCAGTACCAAAAAAAAATATATATATATATATACTTTTCCTGGTGCATTGTGTTTATACATCATAACGAGGTTTGGAGCGATAGGAACGCACGTGCGCACAGCACCTGGAGCGCGTCCCTCCTGATCCCACCCGCTCCCTCCTCCTCCCCATACATGTTATTGAGATTGGTATCCATAACTTCATGTATGGACATAGCATTATTTGAACTGTTTCCTTCCTCAGTCCTCTTTTTCTCCCTCTCCACCTCCCTCTCCAGGTCTCCTTCCACTATTCTACTGGACTCTCTCCTCATCATTCTGAAGTCCCTTTTATTTCTTATTTTCTCTCTAGCTTCCACATATGAGAGAAAACATACAACCCTTGACTTTCTGAGACTGCCTGACCTCAGCATAATATTCTTTAGTTCTGTCCATTTTCCTGCTTATGACCACATGTAAAACATGGAATTAGACCACAATCTCTCACCCTGCACAAGAGTCAACTCAAGACAGATAAAAGATCTAGAAATTAGACAGAGACTTTACAATTACTAGAAGAGGACATAGGACCAACTCTCCGACATATAGCCACCAGTAGAAACTTCCTCAATAAGACCCCCAAAACTCAGGAAATCAAATCAAGAATCAATAAAGGGAATGACATTAAGTTAAAAAGCTTCTGTTCAGCAAAGGAAACAATCAAGTCTGAAGAGCTGGTTGTGGTGGCGCAGGCCTGTCATCCCAGGACTTGGGAGGCTGAGACAGGAGGATCATTCAAGGACAGCCTCAGCAACTTAGCGAGGCCCTGTTTCAAAATGAAAAATGAATAAAAAGGGCTGGGGGTGTAGCTCAGAGGTAGAATGCCCCTGGGTTCAATCTCCAGTAGGTTCGATCCAAATACTCTGCCATCTTATAGAAGAGGCTTGAGCATCCCTAGATGTTTACGCCCACAGGGTCCTGACACCCCTCCCCCACAGGTCCCGGGGAGCAGTGTTCTCATCCTGCTGTGTTTCAAATGCTGGTAGCCAGGGAGCTTCTGGCTGTGAGAATATAATTGTATCTTTTCTGTCAAAGGAGGTAGTTTCACTTGAACTGTCATTTTGTAACCTGGTGGGGACTTCCATTCCTTTCCCAAATTAACTTCTCTTAAGAGATTACAGGTGTCGACCCTCCCCCATCTTCCCCTGTAGCTGATTGGGAAGAATGTGAAGCTGTAACTTCGACCAATAGGAGTTCAGCGCAGGAGGAGCCTTGCGTTAGGGATATAAGGCCCACCGGGTTCTTTGTGAGGTGTGCTCTCTCACACATCTGGGAGCATCCTTTTTTGCAAAAAAGTAAAATCGCCTTGCCAAGCAATTTTCAAACACGTGCCGTTTCTTTAGACGCCGTGAGAAGTTATTTCTAACATGGCCATAGTGCTGCACGGGGCAAAGTGACAGCTGGAAGCGCCAGCTGGGACCACACAGAGATGGGTCTACTTTCACAGAAGCCGACGGGTCCAATCGCAGCTTCCCCATACCGTCACATGCTGGAAAGACAGCGTCACAGGCTGGGAGAGGGATGAGTTCCTTTTGGGTCCAACAGCAGCGCTCACTATGTGTGAGTTCAGGTGCAGTGGATTCTGCTCATCCACCTCTTCAAAAAAAGTTGCATCTAAGACTTTTCCAAGAGTAGAATAGGAGATAAAGGCAACTGCGCTGGGACCTGGAGAAACAGAAATGGAGTATTTATTTATTTATTTTTGTTTTGAAATAGAGTCTTGCTAGGTTGCTGAGATTCTCACTAAGTTGTTGAGGCTGGCCTCAAACCTGCGATCCTCCTGTCTCAGCCTCCCAAGTGCTGGGACGACAGGTATGCAGGACCACACCTGGCTATGTATTCTTTGTTGTTGTTGTTTTTAAAGGAAAAAACTTGAATCACAAGATGGAGGGTGAAAAGACCATTAGGAGGAGCCCATGGGCAAATTTCCAATGATACCGCTCTGAGCGAAGGAGTCTCTCTCTCTCTCTCTTTCTCTCTCTCTCTTTTTTTTTTTATACTGGGGATTGAACCCAGGGGCATTGTACCTCTGAGCTACATGGCCAGCCCTATTTATTTTTTATTTTTTATTTTATTTTTATTTTTTGCGGTACTGGGGATTGAACGCAGGGGCGTTCTACCTCCACGCTACGCCCCCGGACCTATTTTTTATACTTTATTTTTGAAACCGGGTCTCACAAAGTTGCGGAGGGCCTCACTAAGGAGAGAGAGAGAGAGAGAGAGAGAGAGAGAGAGAGAGAGAGAGAGAGAGA
>PVJS01029668.1:0-24618 GCA_004027185.1 Glis glis
ACCGAAAAAAAAAAAAAAAAAAAAAAAAAAGAAGAAAGGCTTTTGACCTTCAAAGGGACAAGATGAGATGCTGCTCAGACCAGCTGTGAACCCTGAGGAAGTGTTTTAATATCATGGGTCTCAGCGTCTCCAACTATAATACGAAGGGGTGGGACTAGCTGATTTGTAGAGCATTTCTAAGTTCTACTTCAGCTTTTTAAGTCTAAATGCTGAAAAACAAATAAAACACAACGTCTTCTACAAGATCTTCAGAAAACAATCCCTCCATGAAAGCTTCTTTGGCAAGAATAAGACAGAGAAGCTTGTTAACTAAAACACTGTTTCAGTATTTTAACCAAAAACACTCCATGGGAACCTCTGTTAACTTTATTTCGTGGCACTCGACTTTTTAGGAGAAATGGAAATAAATATGTCCAGGGATGAACACACATTCAGACTTTCACTGTACTTAACCCACATATATATTCCAGCCCTAAACAAAGAAAACGGGGGTTAAAAACAGTGGCTCTAGAACACCGAGAATAACTCAATTATTGAGGGAAGATTTCAGATTACATGCTGTTCATTCTATGTTTTATTTATTTATTGTGATACTGGAGATGAAACCCAGAGACCTTCTACCTCCAGGCTATGCCCCCAACCCTGTTTTATTTTTTTATTTGGAAATAGGGTCTCACTAAGTTGCTGAGAGCCTCACTAAGTAGCTGAGGCTGTCTTTGAACCTGCAATCCTCCTGTCTCAGCCTCCCAAGTACTGGTATTACAAGTGTGTGCCACCAAGCCTGGTTCTATGTTATATTTAAATTGAGATAGTCTATGATTATGCTATACTTGAAATGGCAAAAGGGTTGAAGTTTTATAGGGGGGGTTTCCCTCACATATGTTAAGTTGCCTATAAGTCGGGGTTGACCTGAATAAAAACTTATAAAGTATTCCCTTGTGGCAAAAAATGGAATTTCCAAGTACAGCTTTGTCTTGATATTGTGAGTGCCATCCAAAAGGTAGCTGCCCTTTATTGCACGCTTAATATATTTCAAGGACTGTCCTAGATTTAAGAAAGACAATCTTCAGTTTCATGGAGAGAACTAGAAGTCTTTTATTTCAGATGTGCTCAAGCTACCTGAAGATTCATCTCTGTGAGTGTCATGGTTTGGCTCCTGGGTAACCCTCAAGGCCCCTGTGTTCGAGACATGGTCCCCAGCTTAGCGCTATTGGGAGGTGGTGGTGGAGACTATAAGAGGTGGGGCCTAGTGGGAGGTCTCTGGGTCACTGGGGGCATGCCCTCAAAGGGGAGTGTGGGAATCTGGTCTCTTCCCCCTCCTTTTTTTTTTTTTTTTTTTTTTGCTTCTCAGCCAGCAGATAAATGGTATTTCTTCAGCACCTGCTCCCACCATGATGAGCTGCCTCACCACAGGCCCAAAGGAATGAGGTCAACCCACCATGGACTAACACCTCCAAAACTATGAACCAAATAAACCTCTCTCTCTCTCTCTCTCTCTCTCTCTCTCTCTCTGTGTGTGTGTGTGTGTTTTGTTTCTTTTCTTTTTCAGTGCTAGGGATGGAGCCTATGACCTCATGCATGCTAAGCAAGCATTCTACCACTGAGCTATACCCCCAGCCCAAACTTTTCTCTTTATAAGTTGTTTTACCTCAGGTATTTGTTATAGTGACAGAAAGCTAACACTACATTTTCCCTGTCTACCCTGAAATCGGCACATTTCCCTGCACCTTCATTGCACTTCCTTGGAATTCCTAGCTGTGATTGAGAAACTTTGTAAGTCACACTTCATTTCCTGCTCACAGCCCCTAATTTCAGGTTAGCAAAATGAAGACAGAAGATAAGAACGGAAGCAAAACCAAAAAACAGGGAGGGAAGGAGGAAGGAAAAACATAACTTAATACATTGCAAAAACCTCCAGAAGCCCCGGGATCTTTTAATTCAAACAAGTTTATTAACATTCATGGTAGGACAGGCATTTAATGAACAGCAAAAACACATTTTTATATAATTAGAATTCTTATTTTTTTCAGTAATCTATCCTCAGGTCTTTTGAATTACCTATGTGTCTTATATAGTAAGTTTCTATACGTTAGCACCATATCTGATAAAACTGGTGCTCAGTCCTCAAACTGGCTTGCTAAATAGTGCCAGTGCTTACACAAACCTAGGCCTGAGGAGACACATATTTGCATGTCTTCTGAGTGCTCAGCCCCTTCCTTATAGAATCCACTATTCCAGCGCCCTCAGCAGGATGGTCCCATCATAAGACATTGCGAACTCAAACGCTTACTTGCTACTCAGTCCCAAGTCCTTGTATAGGAATGCAGGCTCTGTGGGCCAACACCCTCCGACTTTTTAAAGGAAATTAGAAGGCCAACGTTTTATGCAGAAACCTCCGAAATTTTAAATTTTGGAAACTTTAAACGCTAACTATATCAAACTACATGCGAAACACTGTCTGAACTCAATACAACAGGTTTTCTGACCAGATGTGTCTGTCTGCAGGTCTCAGCTTCTGCTCTTGGGACCACAGAGGGCTGATGTTCAAGCTACCCCTGGGACACGTCTTCTTGAACAGGTCTTGAGGACTGTGATGAAGAAATTCCAGAAGAGGAAAGTTGCTCAGTGTTTCTGATGTAGTTCACGTCATTGTAGACATCGTGTCAAGGCAAACAGTACTTCTTAATTTCCCTTACTGGGTATTCTTATTAGTTTCCAAGAACATGAGAAGCTGGGCGTGGTGGTGCACGCTTGTAATCCCAGTACTTTGGGAGGCGGAGACCGGAGGATCCAGGTTCGCGGCCAGCCTCAGCTCTCTTGCTCTCTCTCTCTCTCTCTCTCTCTCTCTCTCTTTAGTGAGGCCCTCCGCAACTTCGTGAGACCCGGTTTCAAAATAAAGTATAAAAAATAGGGCCGGGGGCGTAGCACGGAGGTAGAACGCCCCTGCGTTCAATCCCCGGTACCGCCAAAAAAAAAAAAAAAAGAACATGAGAGATTGTGATGTCTATTGGGAAACATTTCTTTACTCTCTCAGTAGCCATTCAACATCATATCCTTTTCTTTTCCTTTCTTGGGGGGAGGGAGTACTAGGGATTGAACCCAGGTGTGTTCTACCACTGAGCTATACCCCCAGCTCTTTTTATTTTTTATTCTGAAACAGGGTCCTGCTAAGTTGCTAAGGGTCTCATTAAGTTGCTGCAGCTGGCCTCAAACCTGTGGTCCTCCTGTCTCCATCTCTCAAGTACTGGGATTACAGGTATACACCACCACTCCCAGCTGGAATCATATCCATTTCTTTGTGGCCATTAAAACCTGACCTTCAGGCTGGGGCAGGGGTAGTTCAACAGTGGAGCACTTATCTAGCATGCATGAGGCCCTGGGTAGGTTCAATCCCCAGCACTACAAAAATAATAAATAAAAACTTGCCCTTCAAGAAAACCCACACCAGTTTTCTGGGTTGGGCTATGATATCTCTAATGGGGATTGTGAAATAACTTTGGAAGACTGAGATGCTCATCAATCAAGACACTGAATAAATCTGTACTAGAGTCAGTGCATCAGTACATTTTCAGCAATATGAGGATCCTTTTCATCTCCTTCCTAATTAACTAAGAAATAGGAAGGTGTAACTAGGTTTTCACTTAAGAGTGGGAAAGCTATGGGTCTATGTGGCTTCAGAATTTAACTCTGCTACTTTATATAAGAACAAAATGTATTCCTTTTTTTAAATATGTTTTTATTGATGCACTGTAGTCTCACATCACAATGAGTATCAGTTTAGTGTTAACATACAAAATGTATTTCTTTAATAGATTCTATAAGCACTGTCCTCAACCCCACACACTCTTGACTACAGAGCTGGTCTACATTGATACAGAATAGGAAAAAGCCTCGTATTCTGGAATTATCCAGTGGAATATATATATATTATATATATAGTAGGGGAAGTTTTGCACTCTAGGAGGAGGCATAGCTGAAAAGGTGTCTCCATTTGGAAAAGGCCTTTATGAAGCTCCAATAGGAGATAAGGATAGAGCTCCCTGGCGGGGTAGGAGTAAACTGGAAACAGTCACTACTCAGAATCCCCAGGCCAGCTGGCAGAACAAGACCTACTATTTTAATGTTTACGTGAACTTTCCAAGTTACAGTTTCAGCAGCTTAACAGTTTTCATTGGTATTGTGGAAGCTTTGCTCCTTTTTTATTTGATTTTTTTAAAAGATGAATGGAATAAGGGCTTTCCGAGACTTGGGGTAGTCCTCAAACATCTTGAGGTAGTACCTAAAAGACAAGAAAGGAATAACTATAAGTACAAGGGAGCAGTGTTCAGTAGGCAAGGCTTGCTGTGTCTGATTCCTGACTGCAAGTCGACCCACAGTTATTTAGGGCCTGGCTATTCCAGCTGGCCATTTGCTTATCTTCTCTCTTCACTACTACCTATCCCTTGTAAATGTTCATTTCTTTTTTTTTTTTTTTTTGCGGTACTGGGGATTGAACCCAGGGGCATTCTACCTCCAATCTATACCCTCAACCCTATTTTTTGTTCTTTATTTTGAAACATTGTTTCACTAAATTGCAGAGGGCCTCACTAAGTAGCCACTAAGTGAGGCTGGCCGCGAACCCAGATCCTCCCGTCTCAGCCTCCCAAGTACTGGGATTACAAGCATACGTCACCATGCCCAGCTGTATATGTTCTCTTCTTATGTTGGAAAATAAAAAGGAATAGCAAGACAGTAGTGGTGATAGATACGTGTTATGAATGTACCTACTGCCACTGAACTTTACACTTAAAAAATATTAAAATGGTACATTCTAATGTTATGTATATTTTACCAGATTTTTTAATGTAATAGCCAGAAAGAAGTGCCCATTTGAATTCAACCGAGAAACATAGGGAACCAGAAACTCCCAAAGACTGTGGGAAAAGTTAACCCCAGAGAATTGGCAATATTTGCAGTAAAATATCCCTTCATGATGCCTAGATATGACCCTGTATTATGAGTTCAATTTTGTCCCCAGAAGAGATATATTGAAGCCCTAACTCCTAGTACCTATGAATGTGGACTTATTTTGGAACTAGGATCAATGCAGACATAATTAAAATGAAGTCACACTGGAGCAGGCTGTGCCCTCAATTCAATATGATTGGTGTCCTTAAAAGAAGAGGAAAAAGCTGTGTACAGTGGTTCACACCTGTAATCCCAGTATTTGGGAGGCTGAGACAGGAGGATTGCAGATTTGAGGCCAGTCTCAGCAACTGAGTGAGGCCCTCAGCAACTTAGCAAGACCCTGTTTCAAAATTTAAAAAAATTTTTTAAAGGGCTGGGAGCATAGCTCAGAGGTAGAATGCCTCTGGGTTCAATCCCCAGTACAAAAGAAAGAGGAAGAAGAGGAGGACGAGGAGGACGAGGAGGGACACAGATACACAGAAGACCAGGCCACATGAAGACAGAGGCAGAGATTAGAGTGAGGCAGGTACAGGCCATAAAACATCAAGGATGGCCAGCTACTGCCAACAGCCAGGAAAAAGTGAGGAACAATTCTTCCCTCAAGATATCACAAAGAGCATGTCTCTGCCTACACCTGAATTGCAAACTTCTAGCCTCTGGAACCATGGGAGAATACATTTCTGCTGTTTTAAGCCACCCAGATTGTGGCCACTTCTCAGGACAGCCCTAGAAGACTAATCTCTTTCTCCTGGGTTACAAGGTTGTCCTTGTAACTAGTTGACTCTGGTGGCCCTCGAGGCATAATCATAATATACTCTGCTAAAGTACCTTAGCTTGAACCAGAGGACAGATAATAGTACTATGTACAAGAGGCGGCTGGTTTTCAGTGTTATGATTTGAGAAGACTCTGTGGGGCCTCTCCTGTGTGTGCCTGGCCTTGTGTCACAAGCAACCTCACAAAGCCCTTCTAGCCCTATAAAAAAAAAAGACACCGTCTGGCCCTCCCTGGAGGAAGCCCAACATAACCAATGGTCTCCACTTGGATTTTGTTGTTGTGCCAGCTGGAAACTTCTGGTGGAATTTCTGTCCCTCCCCTGACCACACGAGGGAGTCGATGCTTCTGAGAGACCCTCCAAGTGCTGGGCGGGGGTCCCCTCTCCTCGACCAACCCCCCTCTGCTTATGATGGGCCACGGACTCACCAGAAGTGGGGGAGCTGTTAGGCTGACCCTGTTATAGGCTAGGAGCCCTCTATCACCACCCCTGGCAAATCTAGGGGGGCGGGAATAGGACATGAGGAAAACTGTTGCTCCCCTCATCGCCGACCTGGTCTCATAAATCCCACTCAGAGGAAAAGAACCTGCTTTTAGTTTAACCTTCAAAACTATGGCATGCATCAGTAGCCATGCTGAGACCCCCCAGGCAAGAACTTGAGAGGGTGCCCAGATATTATGGTTTGGGTTTAGAACGTCCCCCAAAAGGCTCCTGTGTTGAAAGCATGTTCCAATGCAACAATATTCAGAGGTGAAATAATTAGAGCAGGGCTCTTATCAGTGAATAAATCCACTGAAGGATTAATAATTTGAATGGATTTACTGGGTGATAACTTAGGCAGGTGGGGCATGGCTGGAGGAGGTAGGTCACTAGGAGTGTGGCCCTGGGGACTATTTCTGTCCCTGGTCACTTCATGTCTGTCTCTCTCTGCTTCCTGTCACCATTGAGTTGAGCTCAGCTCTCCTATACCACCCTGTACCGCCATGATGTCTGCCTTGGAGTTGGCTGACTATGGACTGTACCTCTGAAACTCTGAGCCAAATAAACTTTTCCTCTTCTATATTGTTCATGTCAGGTATTTTGGTCACAAAGACAGAAAAGCAGACTGAAACACCTGGGTCCCAGTTCTAAGTCCACCCCCACTTTGAGCATCCACATCCTCCCTCTTGGTCTCCACTAATCACAGGCTTCCTCTTTCAACAAAAACCTTTAGGAAAAGGATCTAAAGTTCATAGGCTTAAAGCCTGATAACAACTTAATAGGTTACCCTTTTACTTCCAGTGATACTTTTGGTTACCTCTTTTGTCCCCCTCCCCATCCCCCACCACCCCTGGTTAGTGGAGTTCATGAAGCTGTGGACCAGATCTTCAGAGGGAAGATTCTAGACACTTGCAATCCCGGAATGTACCAGCAGATGGGGCAATCTTAAAGTTACACCCCCCACACAATTGCTTGCCCTACTTTCCCAGGAAGTCAGAGATGGCTTCAGCGATAAGTAATGGAGGGTGGAGGTAAAGGAAAGAGCAGGGTACCAGAACAAGCTCCGGCATTACACAGATTCCAGTGTAAATAATCCTTCTGTATTTTACAGGGCTCTCTGACTACCTGAACTTTTAGCACCAAACCTCAAACTAAAAAAAGCCCCCCACATAGGCACCGGGCCAGTTCTTTTCCCCAGTGGTTCTCCATCCTGGCTGTACCTCAGAATTACCTGTGAGGCCCACGGAACATACTTTGAGAAATGATGGTGGAAGGGAACTGAATCAAAACATAGATATGGAACTGCCTTCTTTTGCCTTTTAACTCGTTATGAGTTAAGATGGTTACTGTCAAGCAGTAACCATCACCAGGCACAGAGCTTGGGTCAACAGTCACATGGCTACGAGGTGCCCCCGCTGGGAGCTGTCCTCACAGGCAGGCACAGCAGCTGCCCACCAGCATCAGCTCAGGTGCCTCTGTCCACATGGGCTTGATTTTGCCCTTGGGAAAAAATTCCCTGCTCTGTCATCCAGCTAAATTCCAACTTCAGTAAAAGCCCCCAAAGTCAGAATTTAGCAACCCAGACTACTGTATCAAATTTCCCTTATAAAAATAAGAATCTTAGGTTTATACATCTGACTCCACGGGCTAAAAGCCTGTTTGGAGAAGAACACCAAGTGAATGTTGCCACACGTATGGAAAAGTTTACCTGTGGTGGTTAAAAGCTCGCATCCCGAGGAAACAAAAAGAGAAAAATGCAAAGGCAAGGGCTGGGAGGGACCACGTAGCCAAGGCATAGCCGAGCCATTCGATGATCTCGCCAAGGAAATTGGCTCCAGACACGTACGTGAACAAACCACCTGCGTGCAGAAGAATCAGTCAATACTCGGAACCAAATCATTGTGACATAGGCCCCTCCATTTTGTTCCAAAATACACAAAAGCACCCAGAACAAATATGGGGCTAGAGACTCCCTCTACACTCATTGGTGACACCCTCCCAGGGAGAAGGGAAAACAAAGCAACAGCAGCCTGTTGCCTGTAGAACATTCTGGAATCGTGAGGAATGGCCCGCCAGCTCGATGGCTCCATCCAGATCTCTAACAATGCTGGAGCACTCGCTCTGAGCAGGATGAGGAAGAGGTGCAGGAGGACTGCTTTTTGTTTTGCTCCACTAAGGAGTGTTTTCAGGCCACTTCTAACCTTCCCACTCCTTCCCTGGACACCCCCATGGCCAGTCAGCACGTTGCACAGTCACACAAAGTGAAACAACGAACTACATTAAAATCACAAAATTCTGAATTGATGTGAGCAGTAATTAGGTTCTCTTTTGGCATTTGCTCCTTACCCTTCTTCCCCGCACCCTACATCTCTGCAGAGCACTATACTATGTTCAAGTTTAAAGTAGGGAATATTCATCTTGCTGGAAGCTGGCAAGGTCTGCTTCTATCGGTTTTAAATGTTTCATTTTCTACCAACCAGGTATTTCTCCCTCTCAGAACTGTATCTGGACATCAGCACATTTCTAGCAATATTAAGCACATCCACACTCTAACTTTATGACCCCTACTAAACTGGGGAAACTTTTGACCAAAACGTTTTCTTTCTATACTATATAAAAATGTTTTGTTTCAAAATCATTCTCTATCATAACTAAAATTTTGGAAACTAACATCGGTGATCTGGTTTTTAAGAACCCCCTGTGCTCTTCTTTATATAATTATTAAGTGAAGATTTTAAATTACCAAGGCCCCTCTTTAAATGATTTTCCTTAAGGATGACATTATATCAGTGGTTCCCAAACCATCATTCCCTAGACCCTAAGAGGAACAACTTCTCTATTGCAAAAGGCCTATAAATTATCAATGAATACAGCAAATGGTATAGCTCAACCTACTATATTATTTTTGTTTGAGGCTATTAACAATAACCAAATCACTTGAATATGCTACTGAATTCAGAGTAGTTTCGCCACTACTTTCTTAATCAGTGGACACCAATCTATACTAACATCATGTCATAATTGAGGAAAGCTTTTTCTATAGAAGATTGTATTTTCATCAAGAAGGGTGAGAACCACTGACCCCCTAAATGTCTTGAAGGGTCACTTGAACCAATTCATTCTCATGTACTTTTCTGTCAATCTCACACCCTGGTTTCTTGGGAACAATTAGGATTTCAAATATTCTGCACCTTCATCTCCAAAATGTATAGTCATGTGCTGCATAATGATGTTTCGGTCAGCAATAAATTGTATATACAATGGTGGTCCCATTAGATTATAATGGACCCCCCAAATTCCTATCACCTAGTGACATCATAGCCATGATAACATCATAGCACAATGCATTCCTCGTGTGTTCAGGGTGATGCTGATGTAAACAAACCTACTACACTGCCAGTCATATATATAATAGTATAGCACATACAATTATATATAGGACATACTCCTTGATAATGATAATGAACTACTATGTTATAGTTTATATATATACTATACTATGCCATTTATTGTTATTTTAGAATATACTTCTTCTATATACAAAAGAAAAGATAGCTGTAAAACAGTCTCAGGAAAAGTATTCCAGAAAAAAACACTGTTACCATAGGAAATGACAATTCCATGCATATTGTTGCCCCTGAAGACCTTTTAGTGGGACCAAATGTGGAAGTGGAATACTTGATACTGATGATTCTGACCTCGTGTAGACCCAGGCTGATGTGTGTGTGTGTGTGTGTGTGTGTGTGTGTGTGTGTGTGTGTGCCTGTGTTTTTTTTAAGTTAAAAAGCAAAACTATAAAAATTTGAAAAATTAAAAATAGGCTATAGCCTAAGCATATACTATCTAGGTTCCTGTGAGTACACTCTCTGATCTCACACAGCAATGGACTCTTCCGCTTTCATTTGCTAACCCACAAAGGATCACACTCTGTGTGCCTGGGAATCTGATCTACCACAACTAGGCTGCAGCCTCTTGCCACCCTACCCAAGCCTTGTACCCTCTCCCACCTTCAGGGGACTGTGATCTTCCTTCTGAGAGCTCCCATAGCTGGCTTGAGCTTCTGGGTTCAGATCAGAAGTGAAGATGTGCTATGGAGGGGACAGGACATGGAGGGAAAGTCAGGAGCAAGCAGGATGTGTTGCATACTTGTGCCTTCAGTACTCCCTCTTCATTTGTTACTCACAGCTTAATCCCAGGGACAGGCTTCAAGGAAGAGTGGGAATCCCGGAGGCAAGAGAGGCATTACCTTGTGGAATCCTGTAGGTGATTTCTCCAGGCTTCCTGAGCTGGCGCAATATATAGTCACTGTGAATGTTAATTCCCATTCCCAAAAAAAACAGGAAGACACCTTGGCAAAGAAGATAGAGAAGAAGTTTAAAAAGGCATCCTGATTTTGGTTTTTCACACAAGCTACATTTTGGTGTTTTTTTTTTAATAAAGGGAGAAGCATTTAATTTTTAAATCTGAAAATAGTACTAAGATATGATCCCAAGTTTTGGTGGAGAAAAGGTTTTAGTGTTTCCTAAACCAAAATGCTGGCATGGATGGTGATGCATGATGGGATAGATGGGAGAAGAGAGGAGAGCAGGAGGCAGCAACATTGTGTGATACTTAAATAACTAATCAAGTAAATGAATGAATAACAGCAAGCCCTTGGCTCATTCACAAACTGGTTGTCCAATTCAAAAGGCATTCCACCCTCCACTCCTCTGTTGTCCCCCTTTATAGAGGCTGAACAGTTGAAAAGTGATCATATGACCTGATTCTGCCAATAAATTGTGAGGGTGAGTCTTCCGGGAATTCCTCAGAAATCTTCTGCTTTTCTAATAAGGGGGGGCAATGGGACCAATGCCTCTACTTCCTCCCTCATCCTGCCTTGAGCCAGATACAATGCTCTGAGCTGTAGCCAATGTGAAGACCACAGGTAAACATTTAAAGAATGGTAGAGCATTAAGATAGAAAGTGCCTGAGTTCTTAACAGGATCAGTAAGCAACCAAAGGAATATGGCAGCTACCTTCTTTTTCTTTTTATGTAAGAAATATGAATTCTGAATTAAGTTCCTATTGACCAGTTTTCTGTGACTTATTGCTGAGGACAACATGAATTCTGAATTAAGTCACTATTAACTGATTTTCTGTGGCTTACTGATGAGAGCATTCTTGAATGATACACCAACTCTCATGAAAGTAATGTGAGCTGGGTTTGAAGGCTTAGGTGAGAGGTTCCAGGATCAGGGATCTATGCTAGGTTCTGTATCCAATGGGCATTATTACAGCCCAGAAACACTCACTGTCCCACACGGAAAATATATCAGGCAAAAGGCAAAGTTTAATTGAAACAATCAGACCTACTTTCACCTAATTTGGTATGGTCCAAAACAATGATTTTCCACCTTGTCTAGTCAAAAGATCATTGGCCTGGAAGAAAGACTCCATGGGAGGGGATCTTAAGCATTACAGGGTTTGGAGAGGGGTTTGGACTTTTTATTGCAATAGGAAGTCATTGTTAAGCTATAAGCAGGGATGAAGTAGTAGCTGATTTCTTTTCATTATCATAACAAAAGAAATATAGAGGTTTTATAGAATATTAAGCCCTAGTTAGCAGAAATAAGACACCTGTTCTTACCATCCAGAAATCACTACCATTAAGCACCTTAGTGCACATCCTTTTGCATTTTCACCTTACTTCATATCCAGACCATATTCCAACTTCCTCAAATGTCCCCCAAATGCCTCTGAGATATGGTTTGTGCAAACCAAAGTCCAATATAGGGACACATCTCACACCTGGTAGTTATGTTCTTTAAGGCACTTTTCATCTAGCCCAAACTCCTACCTATTTTTTTTTCAGGACTCTCACTTTTTGGGACATTGGACAGTTGTCCCTCAGATTGTCCCTCTTTCTCACTTCTCCATGGAGGCGTTTCACATGCTCTAAACACTGTATTTCCCATGAACTGTCAGAACCCTCTTCCTGTGAGGTTAGACTGGCCAGTTTAGCACATAGTGAGGCACACTGATGTCTTTGTTCTCAATTGTGAGGACCTTTTCTTGAATTTCCTTTTTTAAAATTAAGTAACGAAGTGTCATCATTCAAAGGACAAAACTATATTGAAAGAAAAACTGCCTACACATCCCCACCCCTGTTCTTTCTACCCCAAGACATTTAGGGGAACTTTTATATTTCCAATATTTTCTTTTCCAGTTACAAACACATGCGCACGCACATTTTCTTTCGATTCCATTTCTGCATTAAAAAGTAGCATACTGTACACATTGTTCACACCTTTATTTTTCTAAAGCCACATGTCCTGGAGGTGTATATGCATAAGTACAGGAGATCTTCTTTTTTTGTTTTGTTGTGTTTTTTATTTATTTTTTATTTTATTTATTTATTTATTTATTTATTTATTTATTTATTTATTTGCGGTACTGGGGATTGAACCCAGGGGCATTCTATCTCCAAGCTACATCCCCAGCCCTATTTTTTATTCTTTATTTTGAAACAGGGTCTCACTAAGTTGCGGTGGGCCTCACTAAGTAGCTGAGGCTGGCCGCGAACCCGGATCCTCCAGTCTCTGCCTCCCAAGTACTGGGATTACAAGCGTATGCCACCATGCCCAGCTGTTTTTTATTTTATGTTTTGTTTCATAGTTTTTATGGCCACAGAAGACTCTGTTGTGCACATGTACCAGTATTCATATGATGAATTCTCTGGTCATTCATGGGTTTGAATGTTCACTCTGACTGCTATGTTAAAAATGTGTGTGGGTGGTTGATGGACAGGATGAAGGGAGGAAATTCAGTTTGGGGTTATTGTGGAAATCTGGGCAATAGATGACTATGGCTTAGACTGGGCAGAAGTCACTGCAGATAGGAGTTAGGAAGAAGAGAACCTGATTGGCCCATGTTCTGGAGATAGACCCAGAAGTATTAAACTGATGGGCAGAATGTGATGTGTGATACTAAGAGGGATTAAGGATAATCTATATTTTCCTTTTATTTTTCAGTTGAGCCAAAATAGTGGACAAAGAACCAAACTTTCCTGGACCTTACCTCTTCTTACGAAAAAGTGGAAAACAGATTCAATGGTCAATATCTTCAATTTTTTTAGATAAAATGTTCAGAAAAGGTCTTTTTGAGGAGGTGCAAATGGGTAGAGACTTAAGTAAAGATCTGGAACAATGCGGCAGAGTATTCTAGGGAGTGGGGGGAGGGAAGGGGAGGAGAAAGGAAGGGAAGGGAGGGGAGGAGAGAAGAAGAGAAACTTGTACAAAGTTCTGAGCAGGACAACCTTGACAATTACCAGCACGGCAAGAAAGCCACTGAGGCTAGCACAGGACATGAGGTGGAGACAGACAGGAAAATGGGGTTGGAAAATTGGAAACAGCAAGAACATCTGGGATTCACAGGCAGTAAGGAGTTTGCATTCTGTCTTGATAGCAATGGAAAGCTATTAGACAGTTTTGAGATGGGAAATGACATGATATATTTTAAAATAATCTCTATGGCTGCCATATAGAGAAATAACAGGGTGGGGGTGTGAGTAGGAGACTGGGCTCACTAAGAGGGTACCACCATAGGATGGAGAGAGGCAGTGGTGACTGGCACCACGGGAAGGGGTGCGAGGCAGTCAGATTCACTTACCCAAGCTAAACCGTATATCTGTATACCACTCCTCAGGGTATTCTGCACAGTAGATCAGATAGTGGGCTTGAAGGACTCCGTTTCCAATGCAGAAGATAATTCCTCTGAAAAGGAACACAGCCGGAAAGGGCCTCCCTCTGGTGAGCAATGAGTAAACAAATGTCCTGGGATATAAGGGTGGAAGGTTAGGCTTCATTGTCAAAAAGAAAGAATAGAAATATGAGTCAACAGTGAGAGGAAACCACTTCAAACACAACCACACGAAGCCCATTGTTACAGTTTTCCCTTCAGTTTGTGCAATGGAAGAACATGGCTATCTGGTTCTAGAGCACCATTTATACTTGTTTGTCTTTGCTTCATCAAAATCCATAGTAGCCACCATTTAGGACCTCATTTTGTTCTCTCAGCAGCCTTGAAAGGTAAACACTATCCCCATTCAGAAGTTAATAAAGTAAGTTTTATGAGCCCAAGATTAGATATCAGCTTTCCATAAATCTAGAAGTGATATCTAGTTTATATAAGAAGAACTGTAAAGTCTGTTTACCCCCAAGTTGCAGAATGGCGTTCTGATAGCCACCTGACCATATGGCTTTCTGTACTATCTCTAATATGGTTAGCTACTGATATTATCGCATCCCCCAGAAAGTGAACTGCAGGATCTCTTGAGAAAAAAGAGACTCCTCCGAATATCAGAAAATATTAATTTAGAGGAATCTAAAAAGAAGGGCATAAAAATATAAATGCCCTCACATAAAAATGTATCCTAGATGCATTCTAAATACTAGACCAGAAACTACATCTCTTTATAATTTTTCTTCTTTTATGGTTCAACATAAAAGTCATATAGGAAAGTTCATAAACTTCTGTGATAAGTTTAATGAATAACTATCTAATAAACACACAGATAGCTAGTAACTAAGTCAAGAAATAGAACACTGCCATTCCCCAGGAGGCCTCCCACGTCCCCTCCCTGTTCAAAGTACCCGCATCGCCCCAAAGATAACCACTATCTTTATTTTTGGAATAATTATTTCCTTTCATTTCTTTATAATTTTATAATGTTAATATGCATTGTTCTTATATATACTTTTATTGATACATTGTAATTATACATCATAATGAGGTTCCAAGTGATAGAAACATGCATGCACACACCCCTTGATGTGTTTCCCTCAGGACCCCGCTCCACTGCCTCCCCGTCCCTGTACATGCTATTAAGATCCATGTTGATAACTTCGTATGTATACATAGCATTACAGAGCTGTTTCTTTCATCAAGTCTCCTTACACACACACACACACACACACACACACACACACACACACACACACCTCCCTCCCTTAATCCCCTTCCACTATTTTACTGGAATCTCTCCTCATTTATCTAAAATCTCTTTTGTTTCCCAATTTCTCTCTAGCGTCCATATATGAAAGAAAACATACAACCCTTCATTTTCTGAGACTGGCTAATCTCACTTGGCATAATATTCTCTAATTTCATCCATTTCCCTGAAAATGACATAATTTTGTTCTTTTTATGGCTGAGTAAAATTCCATTGTATGAATATACCATAGTTTTGTTATCTATTCATCTGTTGATGGATACCTAGGTTGATTCCATAATTTGGCTATTGTGAATTGTGCTGCTATAAACATGGATATGCATGAACCACTATAATAGTCTAACTTCATTTCCTTTGGAAAGATACTGAGGAGTGATATACTTGGGTCATATGGTGGTTCCATTCCCAGGCTCCTGAGAAACCTCCACACTGATCTCCATAGTGGCTGTACTAATTTGCAATCACACCAAAGGTGTTTCCTATTTCCCCCACATCCTTGCCAGCATTTATTATTGCTTGTATTCTTGATTATTGCCATTCTAACTGCCATTAGTATGCATATTAGTATGCATTCTTAAAATATAGTTTGCTCATTTTAATTCCATATAAATGAAATCACGTTATATGATTCTGAGAGTATTCTTTAACATCTTGTTTCTTTAATGTGTCTTATATTTTTGAGATTTAAACATGTATATAAATCTAGTTCATTTACTTTCAATGTTTTATATTATTTTCATGTGTCAGTATACCACTTCTGTTTATCCATCTCACTGTATTTTGCTTTGTTTCCACTCTGAGATTATTTTGTTATAACTCCCAACTTCCCTGTTATTTTAATGATTTTCTTTTCACATTTAAGCCTTTGATACATCCAGGGTTTATTTTGTTATAAGAAGATAGATAAGAATCTCATAATTTTTTCTGGTGCTAATAATTTACTAAATATCTCTCTCTCAGTAATATGCATTACCACTAGTATTATACACCAAATTATCATATGTATTAGTTCTTCTGGATTTTTGGTTCTGTTCCATTGACCTATTTATTGATAGAACCACACTGTTTTAGTCCTTGTGGTTTGTTTTGTGTGTGTGTGCATTTTAATTATATAGAATAATGAGTTTCATTGTGGCATATTTGTACATGCAAATAACATTGATCTTATCGACCCGCTGGCCCCATTGCCCTCCCTTATTCTTCCCTCTCCCCTCTGCCTGATCCCTTTTCTCTTCTCTAATAGTCTTTCTGTTACTTTCAGCTCATCTTTATTTTTTCCTAAGTTCTGCATATGAAGGAAAATGTGGTATTTTCCTTTCTGAATCTGGCTTATTTCACTTAACATTATGATCTCTAGTTCTAACCATTTTCCTGCAAATGGCATGTTCTTCTTTTGGACTGAATAATGCTCCATTGTGTATATATTCACATTTTCCTTATCCATTCATTTGTTGGACACCTAGGCTGAATTGTGCCACATAAGCATAGGAATGCAGGTATCTGTATAGTATGCTGGCTTTAATTCCTTCTGGTATATACAAGGAGTAGTATAGCTGGATCATACAGTAGTTCAAATTTAGTTTTTTAGAGGAACCTCCATACTAATTTCCATAATGGCTACACTAATTTACCTTCCTACCAATAGTGTGTAAGTGTTCCATTTTCCCCTGTATCGTCACCAGACTTTATTGTTATTTGCATTCTTCTGACTGGGGTAAGATGGAATCTCAATTTGTGTGTGTGTGTGTGTGTGTGTGTGTGTGTGGTACTGGGGATGGAACCCAGGGGCATTCCACCTCTGAGCCATACCCCCAGCCCTATTTTATTCTTTTATTTATTTATTTTTACAAAAAAGAACTCTGATTTTATTTCTTACATATTTTATACAAGCTGAAGAGAGGGGTTGAAAACTATTATATATGATGAACAGCTGAAAGGAAAAGAGCCCAATAAATAAACCTAGGGGTTCCCCCATGTCCTTGTTCTGGGCTGCCATGACAAAATACCACAGACTGGGTGGTTTAAAGAACAGAAATTAACTTCTCACAGTTCTGAAGGCTGGAAGTCCGAGATCAGGGGTCAGCCTGGCCAGGTTCTGGTGAGGGCGCTTGTCATTATTTGCAGATGGCTACCTTCCTGTGTTCTCACATGGTGCAGAAGGCAGGCTCTCTGGAAATAACCCATCATGGAGGCCTCTCCTTCATGATTTCCTCCACACCTGATTGTCTCCAGATGCCTAATTTCCAAATACCATCACAGTGGGGGTTAGGGCTTCAGCATATGAATTTTGGGGTAACATGAACATTCAGTCTGTAACAATACATATTCCACGTGTCATTTATTGCACACCAGCATTACACAAAAATGCCAATGTTTATTCATATAAATATAGACAATTTATTTTCAAATAAAAAAATAATAATTTCTCCCTGCTCCTCTTAAGTTCCTCATTTTTCATACCTTCTTATTTTTCAGTACCTCCTGGTTGTTTCCCCATTAGCCTGTCTTGGCCATTAGATTTTTACACCACGTCCTCATACCCATGAAGACAGAATGGTAATGATTACTACCCCACACCATTATGAGTGCTACCTTTATCTACCAAAAGCCTCGTTCTTTATTCTTACCCACACGTTTCTGTCAGGTGAAAGTGGCACCCTGTTTTGCCAGGAAGTCCCTTATATATGATAGGTATATATGAGGAACACATTCAGTCTTTCTTCATGTGACCTTAGATCAGACTCAAAGCCCCACCCACAAAAATGGGGACTTCACAATTTCATTTTGCTATACGTGGCCAGTGAAGTATCTTCGAAACTACAATAGAAGTAAAATATCAAATGAAAAATCACCTTCATTCACAAAGACTGATCCAGTCTTCAGAGCCTGCCTCTGTTGAGTTCAAATCTTCAGCTCAAGTCACCAGTCACTTTTGCTCTTTGGTTTTCAAAGTGGGACATATCACTGAATGGTCCCATATATACAAAATTTGTTATAGACAAATACACAATTCTTGACTTATGATGAGTTGACTTATGATTTTTTAACTCTGCGATGGTATAGAAGCAATACACATTCATTAGAAGCTGTACTTCAAATTGCGATCTTTTCTAGGCTGGTGATAGGCAGTATGATACTCTCTCATGAGGCTGGGCAATAGCAGCAGGCAGAAGCTCCCAGCCAGCCACACAATCAGGAGGATGAATGTCTGATATTCTACCCTATATTAATGTTGCTAAGCTCTGATGTGTAATAGTTTAGGTGTATTAGGTGGCTTTTCAGTTTATGGTAATTTTCAACTTATGTTGAGTTTATTAGAACATAACCTATCCTAAGAAACATCTGTACATTTTCCCCATCCCGGATTCTTTGATGGCCTCATTCTTATCTTTCCAGATTTTTTTTGTGTGTGTGTGGCACTGGGGATTGAAGCCAGAGGCACTCTACCTCTGAGCTACACCCCCAGCCCTATTTTCCTATTTTTTAAAATTTTAAAACAGGGTCTTACTAGGTTGATGACAGTCTCACTATTTGCTGAGGTTGTCCTCAAACCTGCAATCCTCCTGCCTCAGCCTCCCAAGTACTGGGATTACAGGCAAGTGCCACCAAGCCCTGCTAGCTTTCCAGATTTAAAACAACCCTAGGCCCTTTCTTCAGAATGTGTGTTCTGATGTCTAATCAAGGACAAGCTCTGACTATATATGCCTTCCCACATTTACTACATTCATACGGTTTCTCTGAAGAATGACTTCTCTTTTGTCATATAAGGTCTGAGCCACTGCTGAATGCCTTCCCACATTCATAGGGTTTCTCTCCAGTATGACTTCTTTCATGTAGAATAAGAGATGTGCGCTAACTAAAGACCTTCCCACATGTTTTGCATGTATATGACTTCTCTCCCGTGTGAATTCTTTCATGCTGGGCAAGGTGTGCGCTCTGGCTGAAGGCCTTCCTACACTGGTCACACTCATAGGGTCTATCTTCAGTATGAATTCTCTTATGCCGAGTAAGGGATATTCGGTGACTGAATGCTTTCCCACATTCTTCACACTGATAGGGTTTTTCTCCAGTGTGGATTCTCTGATGTTCAATAAGAAATGACTGGCAGCCAAAAACTTTATTACATTTATTTCATTTGGAAGGCTTTTCTTCAGAATGAATGTTCTGATGTATTTTAAGATTTGCTGTTCCAGAAAACATCTTTCCACATTCCTTACACTCAAAGAGTTTCTTTTTCCTTTTATGGACTTTCTGATGTTGAATAAGGGCTGAATGTCGACTGCAAACCTTCTCACATTTATTGCATCTATACAGCTTCTCTCCTTTATGAATTCTTAGATGCAGAAGGGTTGAAAGCTGCCTAAAGTCCTTGTCACATTTATCGCATTTGTAGGGTTTCCCTGAAGTGTGAGTTCTCTGATGAAGCAAGAGGGGTAAAATCCTACTAAAGGATTTCCCACATTTTCTGCATTTAAAAGCATTCTCCAAATGGTGACTTCTCTGCTGCAGACATTGACTTAAGGCTTTCTCACTTTCATGGGTTTTCTTGTCAGTATGAATTCGTTTGTGAATAACAAGGGCTGGTTTCTTTTCGAAGCCTCTCCCACATTTATTGCACTTATGCATTTTCTTTCTACTATGAATTCTCTTATGAAGCAAAAGTGATGACATCCGACTGAAGGCTTTCCCACATTTCCTGCACTGGTGGACGTGCTCAACAATGTGAATGTTGTGACGTACACGGAGAGACAGGCATGAACTCAAGGCTTTTCCATGGTCAAAAGTTTCCTTTCCACTATGAGCTCTCTTATGTAGAATAAAGGTTATTTTTTTACTAAAACTTTCCCCCATTTATCACATTCATAGTTTTTCTTTCCACTGTGAATTCTCTGATGAAGAATGAGAGATGAGATCTGTCTAAAAGCTTTTCTACAATTACCATATTCAAAAGGCCTCTCTCCCGTATGAGAATTCTGATGAAGTTTAAGAGAAAAGCTTCAACTAAAGGTTTTCCCACAGTCATTGCATTTTAAAGATTTCTTTCCTGAATGTCCTTTCTTGGGTTTTCTTACAAATGAATTGTTGTTGCAGCCCCTCTCCCCTGTGTTAACCTTCTGTTGTGCAGAAACTGGTTTCTGATAGATACTCTGCCCAGATTTGTTACAGTGGTTTGATGGTAATTTCTTGGTCTCACACTTAGACCCTGAATCTGGGCCTGCACAGAATGCCTCCTTCTACACTGCAACAGACTGAATGCTGTGTCCACTCCAGAGTTCCCAGGTTGAAATCCTTACTCCCAAGATAATGGTACCTGGAACAGGGCCTCTTCCACCATCCGAGGACACACAAGAAGGCAGTATCTATGAACCAGACACTGTATCTGTAGCACCTTGATCTTGGCCTTCCCAGCTTCTGGGCTTCGCCATCTTCTGGCTGGCTCCACCATCCAGGGAGCTTTCCCTTTATCCAGTAATGTGATGACATTTGGTCTCCGAAAGGAAAGACCAAGTGAGACCAGGTTCCGGTTGTTCTCCAACATGACATCTTCATACAAATCCTTCTGAATGGGGCTCAGCCATCCCCACTCCTCCTGGGAGAAGTAGATGGCCAAGTCCCCAAACGTCACTGGCACCTTGGATTTGGATTTCCCTTGTGCAACAGGCATCATTTCCCCTCCCTTGAGGGCCTGGTCAGAGACAGGCAGAGGGATGTACAGTTTGAAGCCATTAAGTCTGTGGGGACTCCTTGCTGCAGCAACAGGAAACAAATAACAATAACCTTCCATTGTGTCCTTCCAGTTCACGTACCCAATAAAAGGGCTCCTTTTGCTCTGTTAGTGAGGCTAGAGCAGCCGCGCAGCTGCTCACACCCATGAAGTAGCATTTGCTCGCTCCAATGTTGAACACTTCTTTGGTCTATTCCAACCACACCCAACTCCCCCAACTGCCGGCAGCCACCCGTACGGTCCCGTTCGCGGTCTCCTTGCCCCAGCCACCCTGCCTGCTCCCCTGGGCTCTGCGGAGTTTGGAGTTTGAGCCGGCCTCACTCATGGACCGTTGTCATCCTGCAAGTCCTTCTTTTATTTTTTGAAACAGTGTCTCATTAAGTTGCGGAGGACCTCGCTAAGTTGCTGAGGCTGGCCACGAACCTGAGATCCTCTTGTCTCAGCCTCCCAAGTACTGGGATCACAAGCATGTGCCACTACGCCCGGCTTTCCGTGTGGTTTTGATTTACACTCCCTGATGGCTAAAGATGTTGAATATTTTTTCACATAATTACCAGCCATTTGTACTTCTTTTGAGAATTATCTGTTCAGTTCATTGACCATTTATTGATTAGGTTGTTTGGTGGGTGGGGAGGGAGTGGTTGATTGGTTGGTTGGTTGATTGGCTGGCTGGCTGGCTGATTGGTTGTTAAGTTTTCTGAGTTCTTTATATAGTCTGAATATCAACCTTCTGTTAGAAGAGTAGCTGAAAAAGCCGGGCGTGGTGGCGCACGCTTGTAATCCCAGTACTTTGGGAGGAGGAGACCGGAGGATCCGGGTTCATGGCCAGCCTCAGCTCACTCTCTCTCTCTCTCTCTACTTAGTGAGGCCCTCCGCAAGTTCGTGAGACCCGGTTTCAAAATAAAGTATAAAAAATAGGGCCGGGGGTGTAGCGCGGAGGTAGAACACCCCTGGGTTCAATCCCCGGTACTGCAAAAAAAAAAAAAAAAAAGAGTAGCTGACAAAGATTTTCTTCCATTCTGTAGGCTGTCTCTTCTTCCTGTGCAGAAGAATTTTCCTTTGCTGTACAGAAACTTTTTTTAATTTAATGCAATCCCATTTGTTGGTTCTTGCCATTATTTCCTGAGCTACTGGAGTCCTATTCAGGAAATAGTGCCTATGTCTTGAAATACTTCCTTATGTTTTCTTTTCTAGCAGTTTCCAAATTTCGGATCACTGGGAGTGGTGGTGTACACCTATAATCCCAACTACTTGGGAGGCTGAGGCAGGGGAATAATAAGTTTGAGGCCAGCCTCAGCAACTTAGTGAGATCCTCTCTCAAAATAAAAAATAAATAGGGCTAAAAGTAAATAAATAAATAAATAAATAAGGCTGGAAATAGAGTTCAGTGGTAGATTGCCCCTGGGTTCAATCCCCAGTACCACACAAATAATAATAATAACAATAATAATAATAATAATAATAATAAAAAATTATAGGCTCTTATACTTAGGTCTTTGATCCACTTTGTACAGGGTGAAAGATAGGAACTAGTGTCAATCTTCTACATGTGGACATTCAGTTTTCCCAGCATCATTTGTTAAAGAGGCTGTCTTTTCTCCAATGTATGCTTTTGGCACCTTTGACAAGAATCAGATGGCTATAGTTGTGTGGGTTTGTCTCCGTGTCCTCTATTCCATTCCATTGGCTATTGGTCTACATGTCTTTTTATACCAGTACCATGTTGTTTTTGTTACTATTCTTCTGTAGTATATTTTGAAATCAGTTATTGTGATGCCTCCAAGCCTTGCTGTTTTTGCTCAGATTTGTTTATTCCAGTTCTGTGAATAATGTCAGTGGTATTTTTATGGGGAATGCATTGAATCTATAGATTGCTTTAGGTAATATAGCCTTTTAACAATATAAACTCTGTCTATCCATAAACATGGTCTTTCCATTCTCCCTCGAATTCCTGAAATGAAAGCAACTTGACCATGGTGTATAATCTTTGTAATGTACTGTTGAATTCAATTTTTAAATATTTTATTGAGGATTTTTGGGTCTGTGTTTACCAAGGGTTTTGATCTGTACTCTTTTTTATTTATTTATTTATTTATTTATTTATTTATTTATTTATTTTTGCAGTACTGGGGATTGAACCCAGGGGCATTCTACCTCCGAGCTATACCCCCAGCTCTATTTTTTATTCTTTATTTTGAAACAGGGTCTCATTAAGTTGCAGAGGGCCTCACTAAGTAGCTGAGGCTGACCGCAAACCTGCGATCCTCCTGTCTCCGCCTCCCAAGTACTGGGATTACAAGCATGTGCCACCACACTCGGCTGTACTCTTCTTTTGTTGTTGTTGTGTCCTTATTCAGTTTTGCTATCAGACTGATACTGACTTCATAGAATTAGTTTAGTAGCATTCCTTCCCTTTCTTTTTCATGGAATGGTCTGAGAAGTATTGGTATTAATTTTTCTTTAAAGGTGTGGTAAAATTCAGAAGTGAATCTGTCTGGTACTTGTTTTTTGTTGTTCTTGTTGTTAGTAAGCATTTTATTACTGATTAATCTCACTGTTTGTTATTGATCTGTTAAGCTGTTTTATATTCTCTCAGTTCAATTTTGGTAGATTATATGAGTCTATAAATTTAGCTATATCTTCTAGATTTTCCAATTTATTGGAGTATAAGTTTTAAAAATAGTCCACAATGATCCTCTGGATTTCAGTGATATCTGTTGCAATAACCCTTTTTCATCTCTAATTTTATTAATTTGGGTCTTCTCTCTCTTTCTTTTGGTTAGCTTGGCTAAGAGATTATCAATCTTGTTTATCTTTTCAAAGAACTGACTCTGTCTTTTGACCCTTTATATTGTTCTTTTATTCTCTATTTTATTAATTTCAGCTTTTTCTTCTACTGGTTGTAGTCTTTTTTCATGTCTTAGTCCTGGATGGGGCTATTCTTATATCATATTTTTGAGGGTTTTCACATTACTCTTGAGTATTTGTCAATGTGAACTTTAAGATCAACTTGTAGTACACTAAACTACTACTCACAGTTTAGAAATTCTCTTAAATTTAAAAATTAGTTGAGAGGGTAAAAATGCCAGAGGGAATACCTCCCAGAGTTCATAAGATCAAGAAAAAATGACCCCCAGAAAAGTCAAAAGTGATTTTTTTCAGAATCCTGGATATTAACCAAAGACTAGTAGCAACACAGGGACTCTCACCCTGAATCCCATCCTCTCCTATTTCTTAAGCTCACTTTGAGGGACACTGACTAAAGCCTTGGCTTTAGCTCTAACTCAGTCCACTGTGACAGACACATTCCTCAGGAAAACATGACTCACAGGCTAAGATCAGTAGACTTCTGAGAAGGACAACCACGAAGAAATAATCAATAACATGTAAAATGCAAATGGTATATGTAATAAATAAAGAATTAACAACATAAATCTTGTGTCCTGGATAAAGAGGACACAAGAGAACAACTTAAAATAAGTCCAATAAGGACTGAAAGAAATGTTTCCTTCAAGGCAGAAAAAAAAAAAAAGTCACTTAAAAAGAACTAAGTGCTGGGCCGGGCGTGGTGGCGCATGCTTGTAATCCCAGTACTTTGGGAGGTGGAGACCGGAGGATCCGGGTTCGCGGCCAGCCTCAGCACTCTCTCTCTCTCTCTCTCTCTCTCTCTCTCCCTGTCTCTCTCTCTCTCTCTCTCTCTCTCT
>PVJS01029669.1:9778-12278 GCA_004027185.1 Glis glis
CGCTACACCCCCAGCCCTATTTTTTATACTTTATTTTGAAACCGGGTCTCATGAAGTTGCGGAGGGCCTCACTAACTGGGGGGGGGGGAGAGAGAGCGAGCTGAGGCTGGCCGCGAACCCGAATCCTCCAGTCTCCGCCTCCCAAAGTACTGGGATTACAAGCATGCGCCACCACACCTGGCTCAATTTTCAGCATTTTGAAAATTATTTCTTAGGCCTTCTTTTCACCTATTGGTGTATGTCTAATGTGTATTATGTTCACATGTACATGAGAGTCTGTATTAGTGATATTACTTTGCTTCGTAAGCCTCTCAACTCATATCCTAATTCATTACTAAAGCTTTATAGTGGACTTTAGTAGCCAAATCCTTCCAAATACCAATGCTTAGGATTTCACTTTTTATTTTTTGTATCCATTGATTGATACAAAATTGATTGATACTGGGGATGGAACTCAGGGGCATTCTACCTCCGAGCTACACCCCCAGCCCTATTTTTTATCCTTTTATTTTGAAACGGGGTCTCACTAAGTTGCAGAGGCCTCACTAAGTAGCTGAGGCTGGCCATGAACCGTGATCCTCCAGTCTCAGCCTCCCAAGTACTGGGATTACAAACGTGCACCACCATGCCCTGCTGGATTTCACTTTTTAAACATAGCCATTTTCATTTGTTCTTAATTTTTCTACTGGAAATTTAGAATTATAATTTCAAGTTCCTAAATAATCTTGTTGGATGTCCAATTGGGATTATATAAAGCATGTAAATATGTTTCACAATAACTGCCTGTTAACAATGGTAACACAGGCCTTTCAAGAAAATCTTGATTTCTTCACTTTTTAACATTTTTGTTATATATTCTGATAAAATGTATAGGTTTTTCATGAAAGTGTAGCACACATTTGGCTATAATTACTCTTATCTATTTTATATTTTGTTGGTATTTTGAAGAGAATATTTTCTATTACATCTTTTACCTGTTTATTGCTGGTATTTCAGAAAAGTGTGTGTGCGTATGTGTGTGTGTGTGTGTGTGTGTGTGTGTGTATGTGTGTGTGTGTTTCTGGGGACTGAACCTCAGGACATTCTATCTCTGAGCTACACCTCCAGCCCTTTTTATTTTTTGTTTTTGAAACAGAGTCACGTTAAGTTGCTGAGAATCTTGCTACATTGCTGAAGTTGTCTTCAAACCTGCAATCCTCCTGTCTCAGCCTCCCAAGTACTGAGATTACAGGTTTGTGCCACCACGCTCAGCTAGGAAAACTTCTAATATATTTTTAGATATTTATATAGCCTTCTGAATCTTTATTTTTATTTTTGTTTTGTTTTTTCATGCTGGGAATTGAACCCAGTGACACTCTACCTCCGAGCTATACCCCCAGCCCTTTTTATTATTTTTATTTTATTTATTTATTTATTTTTATTCTTTATTTTGAAACCGGGTCTCACTAAGTTGCGGAGGGCCTCACTAAGTAGCTGAGGCTGGCCGTGAACCCAGATCCTCCGGTCTCAGCCTCCCAAGTACTGGGATGACAAGCATGCGCCACCACGCCCGGCTAGCCCTTTTTATTTTTTATTTTGAAACAAGGTCTTGTGAGTTGCTGAGAGTCTAAGGTCCTGAGGCTGGCCTCAAACCTGTGATCCTGGATGTCAGGTGTGTTCCACCATATCTGGTCTTTATTTTTAACTTCCAAGTTGACTCAATACATTTTCCATACCTTCAATAATGTAATCCCCAATAGTGATTTTTTTCTTTCCTTTACAAATACTATGATTCTTATTTTGATTGTATTCCCTATTGTTTTGGTTAAAAATACCATAACAACATTAATATTTCACATCTTTGCCTTAGTTGTGGTTTTAATGGAATTTTCTCCATCTATATCCATCTATCATCTATCTATCTATCTACATATATATATATATATATATATATATACATATAGCCTGTTGATTTATCAATATCTTCATCAGACTAATAAATACCCTCCTTTTCCTACTTTATTAACTATCATATATGGCATTGTAATTAAGTTTAAACCACTATCTTTTCTGTCATCTATTGAGACAATTACATTTTGCAAATTTCCCTAGTTTTTGATATGCATTGTTCATTTCCAAGGTAATAATTATATCCTTGAATTTCTATAGTGCAGAATGGATTTTCCTTTTGATATGCTATCAAATTTCATTTACGATAGCTTTTTGAGATATTTATATTGATATTCACAAGTGAGATCACATAGCAGTTTTCTTTTTTTGTGGTGTATTTGTTAGTTTCAGGGTAAGAGACATTACAGATAGATTTCCTGTCTCTGCCTCTTTCTATCAGGGGTGGCTGCGTCAAGAGGTGACGTTTGAGCAAAGGCTGGAAGGAAGTAGAATGAGCCATGTCGCTATTTGGGGACAGTGTTGAAAGCAGAAGGAACAGCTGGTGACAGCCCTAAGCTAACAAGTCACTTCACTAAGCCAGGCTTGGCATCGCATCCAGGAGTTTAAAAAA
>PVJS01029669.1:17278-24723 GCA_004027185.1 Glis glis
GAAGTCATATGTCTTAGTGTCTGAGATGCATTTATTTATAAAGGACACGAGGTATCACCTGAAAAAAAATCAATGCTCTGAGTCACTCGATTAATTAATTAAATTATTTGATCATTTAAATACAGTTTCTTGCCTAATATCTGACCTTCCTTGTGCTACTTGTTCATTCCTACAGAGAAAGATGCCTGTTTTCTTTATTCCATCCCTGGGATGAGATGGGTTTGACAAGCAATGTCTTGGGCCACTCATTTAATCGTTCAGTAAATATGGAAGAGGAAGGAAACACCAATTTTTGCTAGACTTTCCTTTGGTTCAGCAGACAGAAGGAAGAGGAAGGGATCAGAGGTTTTCTGTGTTTGGTGGTTGTTTGTTTGACCTGATTTGGTTTGGCAGTAGGGCCTTTTATCTCCGCCTGCAGAATGCCTGTGTACTGGCAGCCCTGAGGTAGGCAGGCAGCTCCACCCTGATTCCTCCCTTGCTGTCCTTCCCTGGAAGCAGCCTGGGCACCTTCAGGGCTCCATATGTAAACGCGGTGTGAACCCTCAGGGTCCTTGCTTCCTCTGGTCTTGGGCCCTGGTAATATTATTGCCCCATAACATGTCCCCAGTCCTGGAGAGATTGACTTGGGCTTCACTCGCTCCCATCCTCCCACTCAGCCTCGCTTCTCAGCAGCTTCTCCAAATTAGACAAAGCAATGACAGCTTTCAGCTGCATATTCTCCCAGTCACTCACCATCTGCAAGCAGGAGGTGGGGGGTAGATTGCTTTTTCTTTCAAATCAGTTACACTGGCCTCAGAGGTAGATCGAAGGTTCCCCAAACTCCTACATAGCCAGGTGGGGCAAAAAAAAAAATATCACTGGCAACAAGAAACAGAAGAAAACTGCATTTACCAGTGTCCCCTTGGTAAGAGGGTTGTGGGTGGGGAGAGGACTAATTTGAGAAGCTGTGTAAAGTGAGGTTAGGCTTGCAAGGAACCTGTTCAGTAACATCAGATCACCACTGAACAGCCCTCACAGGAATATAATCTCACTCAGGGTGCATGGAGATTATTTTGGGAGTACACAGAAACCTTTTACCACTTGTACACGTGTATACGAAGTGATTCTCCTTCTAGAAAATTATCTATGGAAATTCTCAGGATAGGTGGGAAGACCAGTGTCCCAAGGCTTTATTATAATAATAAAAATCTTTTTTTAAATTGGCCAAAAAAAAGAGCTCTGTTAAATCAATCAGGATCATTTTATTAAATATGTTTAGTATCTCATATAAATATGTAAATTAGATAAAGTTGCAATTGCTGCGATTACATTACTATCAATAGCCTAGGATATCGATTTTCTATGCAGATTTTATAGTTCATCCTCTTCCCTCGGAGTGGGAAGAGGTTGAAAAATTCAAAGCAATGGAGAAAAATGCACAAAGGATAAAATGGATTAAATAATATTACAAGGGACTATAAAATGGCGTGAAGAATGTAAACGAGTAGAAAGTTATTAGGAAATAATGTGGTAAAGTGTATGTACTATAATGGCAGGGTATGGGTATATTTAATTCTACAAAATGGATGCTTATAGTTTAGTTACATAAAATTATATATTATTAATGTTATATATAATAACATAATTATTTAATCACTATAATTATTAATTATACTCATTATAATTAATGTCAGCTATATTATATATGGTTAAACTATAAGTAAATTGATTATGCAATATTATATGTATAATATGAATTATATTATAATCATTATAATTGTATTATAATTTTATTGTGATTAATATTAATTATGTTACATATAATTAAACTATAAGCAACTTGCTTTGTAAAATTAAATATAATACCCTGCCATTTTAGTACTCTCACATTACCAAATTCTTTCCTAATAATTTTCTATTTTTTACATCCTTCGCACCATTTACAGTCGCTTGTAGTCTTATCTAATCCATCTTTTTCTTTGCATTTTTTTTCCATTGCTTTGAATTTGTCATCCTCTTCCCACTCCGAGGTCACATTCTCTTAAAGACAGTTTAGTTTTGGCATCGTCATCCTGTTACGCTTCTAGAGTATGGTGTGAGGTTAACAGTAAGTTTCCTGCTTGTTTGTTTAAATTAATGCGTTAACCAATTTGCCTGGTACAGTTCGCCGAATTAAATATTTGCATAGATGTTCTCGTATGGGCCTGTGTTAAACTGGCCCTAGGTCTGGAAATCAGAAACGTGAGTAGAGCGATGTAACTGGCCAGCGTCTCTCCCTGGGGACCTGCGGCAGTTAGATCACTAGGCAGGATTCTCCATTACACATTTGGAGGATAAAAAGCATCCCTTGGTTTTCCTTATAAAAGGGCCAGCGATGGCCGTACATCTGGGCTGCATGTGACCGAATATCTGCATTTGACTACAACTGTCAAAACAAGATAATGGACGACTTATCTGGACAGATCAAACTGTGACAATACTTCCTTTCTCCCTGGGAAGCACCTTTTTCAACTTCATTCCAAAACCCTAGGGATGCCTAGGAAGGACAGATCAAAAATAATCAGACAAGAATGAACAAGGGAAGAGGCCCCCGGGGGGAAAAAAGAGTAAAGGCATATTTCCTAGGATGCTTTTGATCTTCAAGAAGCTTCAATGCCCTTTGGAGCCCAGAACTGTAGGACTGGGCTTGAGAAATAGAGCCCAGAACGAGCCGGCAGCCCCTGGTCTGAAGCCAGACTCCTCTCGGTATATTCAGACCCGCCTCTGCTCCTTATTCTGAGAGCATTCTCCACTAAAAAGGGCTGGTCTTCTCCTTTTCATTTAGCTGTTCATTCCCAGCCTCATGACTCTTAACTTTTGACTCTTGCATAGCCACAATTCTCCCTCTGGCTGCAGAGGTCAGCGTCCCAAGCCTGAGGTGACACCATTTAGAAGTCGTCTTTTTAATTGAAAGCCCTGCTGTCGTCTCAGGCAGCCCTGACATCAGAGGGTGCCAGGGAGGAGGCGCTGCTTCAGAAGTGGCTGAAAGGTCATTTCTTCCAGGCGAGGCTTTCTGAAATTACAGCCTGGGAGGAAAACGGCTTTGTGCCAATTTTAATACATGTTCAAACTGGAGGTGCAGCCGCAGAGGTCCCAAAGATAGAAAGAAAGAAAAGAATATATATACCTTTGATGACCATACTCCCTGTTCCCTTTCACCGTGTTATTTTATTCCACTCGAGAGCTGAAAAGATTTCTTACAACTAGCCAGAGAAGAGATGGAGAATATATGGATGGCATTGCTGTTTTTTGCTTGGGTTTCTGGATTTTGCTAACTTTGATGTCATTTGTCATTAAATTACAGACAACCAAAGAAATAACTAAAACAATTGCATTTTTAGTGGTCGTGCAATGCTTTTAAAAAGAACTAAATTTTAGTTCAATTAGTGTCTGTTTGTTTGTTTGTTGTCTATTTTTGGTTTTCTAATTTTAGCTCTACCATCCAGCCATGAACTCTATCTAGCTATCTAGAAAGAATAAGATAGTTCATGGTACCCTTGCTCAGTCACCGGCACACTCATCATTCCTTATAAACTCAATGGTTTCCACTTGTTGGTGTATTTCTGAAGGTGTGCTCTGGCCTCTGGCCATTGCTTGGCACATGCATATACCCATACACACACACACACACACACATACACACAAACACACACACACACACACACATACACACAAACACACACACACACACACACACACACACCACACACCCTAGGCCACACAAGACAGGCAGATGGTATTTATCTGGAACAACACTCAACCAACAACTGGTAGAAGTTGTAGAGTCAATGCCCCAGCTTCCTCACCCCTTGGTTTGGGATATCTGAGACATGGTTTAAATTTCCCTCAAAGCGCCAGTCTGCAGTTCCCTGCAGTAGTGGTCTTCTTGACAAACCCATCCTGTTTTGGTTTGCTTTCCTTCCCTGTCTTACTTTCATACCTCCCTCTTGCAGCCTCCTGGGGTCACTATGACGAACTCTGAAGGGTCTGAGATTTCATTCTACTTACATGGTAGGAAGCTGCTTGACCCAATTTCGTGTTTGCTGGTAGAAGATACGAGACTCCTTGGTCAGGCACAAAGGGTTTTGTTTAATAACCACAGGAGCCAGAGGCTTAGCACATCTGCTGCTGGTTCTTCAAGCCCCACTGCATAACACCAAGAGGACCCAAAGTCACTTGTACACTTGGGCTGTGTTAAAGGAGATTCCTGCCCATTTAAAAGATCCATTCACAAGCAAGGTGTGGTGGCATATACCTATAATCCCAGGACTTGGGAGGCTGATACAGGAGGATTGAAGGTTCAAGACCAACCTCAGTAATTTAGTGACATTCTCAGCAACCTAGCAAGACTGTTTCAAAATAAAAAATAAAATAGGGCTGGGGGTATATCTTGGAGGTAGAATGCCCCTGGGTTCAATCCCCAGCACCACCAAAAAAAAAAAAAACCTCCATTTACATAATCTTCTGTATGGCATATTTTTCTAAATCTATTACTTGTTTAATGATTTTAGAAATACTATCTCCTGATATACAAAAGCTCTAAGTGTTGTATGCCTAAATATATTATATACTTTAATATAGTTTTTAGGTTTCTGACCTTATTTAAAAGTATCTCCACTATAAGCTTTTTACTACCTTGTTTTTTTTTCTAAAAATTGATTAATGATCTCATCACATGCTCAATTATTAGTTCTTTGGGGATTTATTTTTGTATATGGTATACAAAGAAGACCAATTAATATGCTTCCGGTGTATTGCCAGTTGTATGAACTGGAATACCACATTTGTTATATATATATATATATATATATATATATGTAAATATATATGTAAAAGGATTGAAAGACATTTGGAAATTGCTATTTTGTAGTTCAAATATTAGCTCCATACACTTCAACTATATATGTATATATATATATAAAAGTTACATATATATGCATATATATTCATATATAAAATGTCTATAATTTTCTTTTTTTGTACATGGGACTAAAATTGTCCATGATGCACAAACAAAACAGAGCTATCTATTTCTATGGTAAATACTTCTTAAATAATATTATAATTATTTTACTCTAATTTATATTTTTGTTATATTTTAATAGGTAATATACATTATGGAGTATTCAAAATGTATCATGTTTGAAAATTGAGATATAAGACTTTCCTCTGAGATAAGCATCTGAACATAAATGCAAAGGGCTATACACAAACTGATTGGAACCTTAATTTTTTCATGTGACAGTATTTCTTGCATTTAGAAAGACTTTGTTCATTTTACTGGCCATATAATATTTCATTGGATGAATCTACCAAAATTGATTGCTAAAAATGTGTGTCGTTTCCAAACTCTTGATGTTTCTAAATGTAGCATTTCATGGCATCCACGTGGTATTTTGTACCTCTATAAAACAATATTTGAGGAATAAATTCTGAGAAGTATAATTGGTAGCTTAAAGTAAATGGACTTTTTAAATGTCAAATAACGAGTTTTTAACAGATCTTGTGTCAGGAATCAGATATTCAGATTCTTTCTACAATGTTCTTTCAGACTTGAAAAATAGATTCTTCTCTGATAAAATTGGGATCTCGCCTGGGACATAAATCAAGGCTAGAATTTCCCTGAGATTAGAAAAAGAACCTCTTAAGGCAAACCCAAATCCTCTTGGATATATATCAATAAAAGAAGAAAATAGGGTAGAAGCCCAGGCTAGAGGCCAGCAGGTGAAGGCTGGACAGTTGTGAGTATAGACAGGAGAAGATCTGGTCTCTTCAAGCATTAGAACTTAGAAGCTTCAGAAAGGGGATGGCCCTTCTGAGAAGATGGATGGTTTGTGCCTAAAAACAAACAAAAAAGAACCAGTCTCCAGAGTTTTCAAACCCAAATGAAGGACCATGTAATCCGGCTCACTAGAGTAACAGAACTCACAGGATGTGTATATGGTAAAAGGGGATTTATCAAATCAGTTTACTGTCCAAAGCAGTGTAGTGCCAAGTGGCCAACTGCACGTGGAGAGCCGGAGGAAACAGCAGCTGGTCGAGGGGTCCAAGGGCTGGAGTCTTAGAATCAGAGCAACCGACCATGCGGTCCCAGTCCAAGATAGAAATGCTTGTAATCCCAGTACTTGGGAGACTGAGACAGAGGATCCCAGTTTGCGGCCAGCCTCAGCTACTTAGTGAGGCCCTCTGCAACTTAGTGAGACCCTGTTTCAAAATAAAGAATAAAAAATAGGGCTGGGGGTGGAACTCGGAGGTAGAATGCCCCTGGGTTCAATCCCCAGTACTGCAAAAAAAAAAAAAAGGAACTGGTCAAAGTCCAGTTGGAAGAGCTAAATGCTGATATCCCAGGTGACAGCAGAAGCACTTTTCTCAAGAAAAACTATGCATGCATCACACAATCTTCTTTTTATCCAGGTCCTGTGCCTCTGAGAACGGCACTGCCCGCATTCAAGACAAGACTTCCTCTTCAGTCTGCCCTTACACAAGCCAACCATCTCATGAACACACCCAACACCACATACCCTTAGTTGTCTCATAATCCAGTCAAGTTGACCCTCCAGACTAACCATCACAGACCACAAGAACCAAAGCTTATTCTTGAGAGTTTTCCTGACTTCAGATAAGAGAATGAACCGAGGAGAGTTCTATCACTTTGTTTTATATTTTTAACTTTCACTCATTCTTTCTTCCCCCCTAAATAGCTCTCGGCATTTCAGTTCAAAG
The DNA here is from genome assembly GCA_004027185.1 of Glis glis. Taxonomy (NCBI): domain Eukaryota; kingdom Metazoa; phylum Chordata; class Mammalia; order Rodentia; family Gliridae; genus Glis; species Glis glis. The sequence continues at coordinate 24,020 of PVJS01029669.1, forward strand.
TGTAACTATTTGATAGAGATTTTCCTGATGGAACCAGGGCCATCTGTTCCCCAATGTATTTGCTGCGAGCCCCTTCTCCCCATGCTCTGCCTTAGAGTCAGCGGAGATGTGTCACTTTGGCTCTCTCTGTCTCAGCTCTGGTTCCGGGGTTGACATCATTTTCTTCCAACTCCCAGAGAATGTTTTTCTTTTGCCTTTTACTTCGCCTTTGTTTTTCCTCTAGCATTGCGGCAATAATCTTAATGTGCTACTGAGTTTTAATAGTCAATTTAGGCTGACTATTAAAATAAAATAACACCCTATAAAACTACTGCATTGATGAGCGTCCTCCGAATGGCAGGTCCCAAGGAGACGGTGTTCTTTGCAAGGGAAAACAAAGTTTGATTGGAATGGAGGGATGGGCGGGGGAGTAGTCTGACTGTCTTATGTCATCAACTCACACACAGCTTCTACCTTTTAAGCTGGTTTCTGGTTGCTGAGATACTCAACTCAGGTGGCCACTGAAAGAGACAATGCCACCAAATGAGATGTTGTAAGGCTATTATTGGGTGTATTCCCCCAAATCCTAGCTCTGTCCTGACCAGAAAGAAGGAGAGAAACAACTCTATAGGGAATCTCTAAATACTGCATGCCTCTAAGCAAACCTCCAGACCTTTTTTTTTTTTTAGTGTGTGTGTGTGTGTGTTTGTGTGTGTGTGTGTGTG
>PVJS01029670.1:0-24612 GCA_004027185.1 Glis glis
GGGTTCAATCCCCAGTACCACACACACACACACACACACACACACACACACACACACACAAAAGAGTAAGAGGGGTGCTTCTTAAACTTTTATGTGCATATGAATCTCCCAAGGGTCTTGTTAGAGATTCTAATTCAGTACAGCTGGAGTGAGGTCCGAGCGTCTGCATTCCTACTTGCCAGTTGATGTCAATACTGCTGATCCAATACGGCTGCTTCTCTCAATAAGAAGCATAGTACTGAAGTATTTTTTTACTTTCAGTAAAATCTCTCTCAATATTTATCATCACTTCTCACTACTCTTCTCTTGCAGCCTGAGAAATGAGAGCAGGTATTTAAGAGACGATCTGCACTACATTTAGCAAGTGCACAGTGCTCATCACCTCTATTCCGTGCTTGAATTTCCAATGCAATGCTACTGTTTACTAACAGCAGCCATGCTCCTATTTTGTTCTATAGACTCTTACTAATTAGAAAAATGCCATTGCTAGCCGGGCATGGTGGCTCACACCTATAACCCCAGTACTTGGGAGGCTGAGAGAAGAGGATCCCAGGTTCAAGGACAGCCTCAGCAAGTAGTAAGATGCTCATCAACCTAGCAAGACTCTGTTTCAAGATAAAAATAAAATAGGGCTGGGGATGTAGTTTGTAGGTAGAGTGCCCCTGGGTTCAATCCCCAGTACCACACACAAGAAAAAGAAAACTGCCGTTGTTGTTCCAAACACTAGACACCTCAACTGACCCCATCAGGGCCCCTTACCAGAACCATAGTTGCTGGTCTGACACTAATTCCAGCCAGGTGATCCATGTGGTTAGCCCATTAAGGCTGTAGGCTACTCTCCTCAAACAGATATACAGGGCCTAACTTACTTTGTTTTCTATTTGCAGACCTTGCTTTCACTAGCACCACTCCCCTCTCTGTTATAGTTAGATATAAAATGTCCCCTAAAGAGCTCATTTATTAATATTCAGAGTTGATATAATTGAGTCATGAGGGTTGTTATCCCATAAGTGGATAAATCCATTGTAATGGATTTACCTGGGTCGTACTCGATAGGGTGTGGCTGGAGGAGGTGGTCCCTGGGTGTGCAGCCTTGGATATTATATATATGGCTCCTCCTCCCCCGGCTCGCCCTCCTGCTTCCAGCCTCCATGATGAATGCACAGTCCATGTGTTCTCCCTCCACCATGCCCTGAGATCTGTGGTCCCCAGCCTCACATGGACTGAGCCGGAAACCATAAGAAAATAAATCTTCTTTCCTCTAAATTGCATGGTCAATCTTTTAGATTATAGTTGCAAGAATGCTGACGGATACAACCTCCCAAATCACTAATTCAAACATATTCCTTGGCCACAATCTGCTATTTATCCTTTCAGATTGCTTTTCTGACCACTCACCTACAATTTCTCTTTGATTTCATCACTATCTCCTTCCATTGGTCCCTCTGTATTTATTAGCTGTCTCCTGTTTTCACTTAATTCCCTATTGGATTTAGACCCCACAGTGTATCTTTTCACTTTGGTGCTTAATAAATACTGACTGAAGAAATGAGTTCTTGAGCTCTGATAGCCAATCAATCACACTTCTTTCCATATCCACTGCCACTAAACAACCTCTTTTCCAGACTACTAATTCTCCAACCCATTTGCTGACAGATGTAACTTTCAAATCAGATGTCTAATCACTCCCCTTTTAATTTAAAATGCTTCTATCATGTCCCATTGTTGTTAAAGAATAAAATCTACAACATAACCTGAAAGGTACTACATGGTCTGGTCCTCACCTAACTCTTGCATCCAGTCTCCCACCATCCTGTCTTCCAGACACATTAACTTCCTTCCTGTTCCAGTACAGCACACTCCTTTCTACTTTAAGGTCTTCATATTTTGTTGTCACTGTAAGGACACCTTTGTCCTCCTTCCCCATTCAATCTCAGCTAACTGCTATGCACCCTTCCTATTTCAACCCAAATGTCACTTGCTCAGGAATCTAACACTAACCCCTACGCCTCCTGGTATATCACCCTGTTCTTTTCATTTAAAGCATTTATTACAGTTTAAAACTATCTGCGTGATCATGTCTACTTCCATACTTGATGGTAAGTTCCACAGGGGCTGAGAACTCATCACTGACTCCTCAGAACAGTGTCCAATATACAGTTGTGCTCCATAAATATTGGAAATCAAGTTCCTTCTATAACAGTGGTTCTTGATCTAGGCTATGAAACTTTTTAAAAATATGCATGCCTACACTGCACCTCTAGAGATTATCATTCAGTCAATCAGTGGTACATACCAGAGATCAGAACATTTTTCACAAGGTCCATGCATGGTTCTGATGTACAACCAGATCTACTGGTTGAGATCTACTGTTCCACAAAATATTAGACTATTAAAACTAAAGAGAATTATCTGCGTTATCACACTCATTTTAGAGGTGAGGAAAGCAAGTGATTTCTACCCTGCTTTCATTTATAATATACAATATCACTAAACTCTTCTTTCAGTTTTTCCCTTTTAATTCCTCTCATTAATTTCTTTTTTATATGACAAACTAAAGCATCTTCACCAATATCCTAAATGTCTTCATCACTATATAAAACACATTATTCACAATCTCCATGGACATTTGAAAACAGTGTTTGATTACAACATACGTTGTAAATAAATAAACTATGTTTTTCGTATTTCATGACCATAGAATTTAAATTTCAAAACCCTGTCCTCAGTTATTCCAGGAAAAATCAATTCTAAAGTATGTAAACTGTTTTACTTTCCATACTGAATAATGTGAAACTAATTTTTCTTGATAAACATCAAGATTACTGCAAACTTCATTTTCCAAAACAGTATAATGTGAACATTAAGTTCAAGGAATGAAAGAAAAGCACTGTCTCTCCCTTTTTCATAAATGATGTATGTGATCCCACTATTCTTACCTGGAGTACTTGGGAATTCAAACTGGAGTCTAAACACTTAGAAGCATTTCAACTTGTCTGGGTTACTTCCTTAACCAAGTTAAGTGAAAATTTCCAAGGAATTTCACAGAAGTGAAAAGATGCCCCTTAAACAATCACTAGCTCTAGCTGGGTGTGGGGGTATACGCCTGTAATGCCAGTACTAAAGAGGCTTAGACGGGAGAACGGCAGGTTCGAGGACAGCCTCAGCAACATAGCGAGACTCTCAGTAACCTAACAAGACCGTGGTTCAAAACAAAAAATAAAAAGGGGCCAAGGGTGTAGCCTGGAAATAAAATGCCCCTGGGTTCAATCCCCAGTACCAAAAAAGAGAAAGAGAGAAAGAGGGAGGGAGGGAGGGAGGGAGGGAGGGAGAGAGAGAGAGAGAAAGGAAGGAAGGAAGGAAGGAGAAAGAAAGAAAGAGAGAGAGAGAGAGAGAGAAAGAGAGAAAGAAAGAAAGAAGAAAAGAAAAGAAAAGGAAAAGAAAAGAAAGAAAAGAAAGAAAAGAAAAAAGAAAAGAAAGAGGGAGGGGAGGAAGGCAGGCAGGCAGGCAGGCAGGCAATCACTAGCTGTTCTCTCATTTAACAAATATTTATTCAGGATCTAAATGCAAGGTTCTGAAATACTGGATCACTGCAAAGTAGGTTTTATCAGGGTGCAACTAAAATAGTTGACAGAGGAGCAAGTGCAGTTTTCAGAAAAAATAAAGGGGGACATGAGGATTACAAACTCTACATTGCACAGCAATGGCGCAGATAACACCATTCAGAAACTCTGGCACGCAGCAGGGCAAACAAGTGTGCAGACAGCTCCAACCTCCTTAGTTAACGGTTTTGTTTTTGTTTTCTTACTCTCAACTGTCTGTCCCTATGTTTACTTCTGTGCACTCTCCTTTGAACTTTATTTATTTACCCATTCATTCAACCACTATTTACTGTGACTGAACCCGTTCCAGAGTATTGCTGGGAGTATTATCAGTGAACAAAATAGGCAAGGCACCTGTTTTCACGGAGCTGACTTGAGGAAGGATAGAGAAAAGGCAAGAGTGAAGTTCAAGAAACAAACAAAATGGGCAGGACAAGATAATCTGGGAAGGGGCTGTGAGGAAAAACAGGAAGGGGGAGGGGGTGCTGTTGCATATCCGCATCTCCACACCCGATAGTTTTAACATCACCCCTAGCTCCACCCCAGGGAATCCACTTAGCACATTGCATTATAAATAGCAGCACACAGGAGGCTCTTTGTAGCTCCCTCTATGTAAATTAACCCTCTGAAAACGGTCTTTTCTCCCTGCCTAGCATGTAAACATGTACTGAGGGGTGCAGTGGCTGAATGGATGGACTCGGACTGAAGTAAAACGCGTTCTCCTGTCAAAGCAGCAGAAGTGATGGGCTCGGGAGCCGCAGTAAGCCGCCGGTCGTAGCGTGCAGGAGACCACAGCCCTGCAGCCAGTCCAGGTGCCAGCACGTCCGCGTAAACACCGCCGCGGGCGGGCACGGGGCGCGGGGCCCGCGCACTTGCACGGCGCGGAGCTGGGGAGAGGCCCGCGCCCCGCTCCCGGCCTGCTCCACCCTCCGGCGGGCTCTCCCGCCCCGCTTAACTCCGTCGGCGCCGGCGGCAGCGGGGACCGAGGCCTGCGCCCGGCCGCCTGGCCCAGCCGAGGCCGCGCCGGAGGCGGCGGCAGCCACGCGGGGCCGGGCCGGGCCGGGCGGCGGCGTCCGGGGCGAGGGCGCCCCGAGAACACTCACCCCAGCGCCTCCAGCGTGTCCAGCACGTCCCCTTCCATGGCAGCTCCGGGGCTCGGCTCCGGCCCTCTCATGGTCCTTTGGCCCTCCGCGGTTCGGCGCTCTGAATAGCCCGCCGGAAACCAGCGTCACCGCGCCAAGGTTCCGGTCCGGGTTGTTGACTGCGTGAGAGCGCCTCGGACCGAGGTCGCTAAGGTTCCTGGCCTGCAGGAAATCCACACTTAATAGAACCCAAAGCAGCTTTATGTGACTATAGTCATTTAAAAAATAATAATAATAAATAAAATTAAAATAAAATAATAAATAACAATAAATAAATAAAATAATAATAAATAATAATAATTAAAATAAATAAATAAAAGAAAAATAATAATACAAAATAAATGATAGTATTAAAGGCGTCTTTATGTTGGGCCTTGTCTGTGTTTTGAAATGACTCTTAACAAATGTGATTCTACCCTAGTTGATCTCAACCTATAAGACTCCAGACTCCTCTTTTTATAACAAAAAGCCTGAAATGAAATTATAATTATCTTGAGCTAAAATTAGTAATAAAATGTACTTACAAATATAATTATTAAATCAATAGACACAGCAATGCTTCAATTTTAGTATAAAGAAAAGAAAAAATGTAGTGGGAGATATATCGAATGACGTGTGCGCGTACTGATGCACCACTTTGAATCTCACTATGATGTACAATTACAATGCACCAATAAAAGTATAAAAATAAAATTATTAAAAAAGAAGAGAAGGGAAGGTAATTTATAATAAAATATTATTTCATCATGAAATATAAAAGACCAGTGAAGTGATCAGGTGTTTGTATCTATCTGTAGAATCAACTCAAAGACATATTCAGACTATTCATTATATTGCTGACTATATGAATTATATAAGTAACAAAAATACCATGAGCAGACTAAGGTAGTGGATGTGATTTTCTAAAATTGTGACTAATTCTCCAAAAGTTCCAAACAACCAAAACTAGTCCCTTCATTACTATTAGTGGAGAATGCAATCTCTATCTAAACAATGCAAAACAATTAGAATTTATATGTAAAAGGAAGTTAGGGTATCGGATCAGATCATTATAAGCAGATATATCATCTACATGAGTCTTTCAGAAAGTCAGATGAAAGTCATGTAAGACATATAACTATTCTTATAAAGGACTGTCTTCTGCATTGCAGAATACTTATAGCATCTCTAGCCCCAGTCCAATGAAAGCCAGTAATGTTCTCATCGCTATCATTGTTACAAACATAAAACTTACCCATAAATTTGTTAAACACCCCCAAAAGGATGCTGGACACAGGAACTTTGGGTGATTGTAGAAATGAAAGTGAATATACAGGCAAGGCTTTTATTAGGGCTTCTAGTTGAGAAGGGGGCAGGAGAGTGTCAGGCTCGCTCTCAAGCCAAAGGGAAGAGTTAGTTTTATTTGTGGGAAAGGATGGTGGGATGAGCTAGATTTTAAGAATATTAATTGGCTTTAGGTTTGGTGTTTTTTTTTTTTTTTTTTTGCGGTACCGGGGATTGAACTCAGGGGCGTTCTACCTCCGTGCTACACCCACGGCCCTATTTTTTATACTTTATTTTGAAACCGGGTCTCACGAAGTTGCGGAGGGCCTCACTAGGTAGAGAGAGAGAGAGAGAGAGAGAGAGAGACAGAGAGAGAGAGACAGAGAGACAGAGAGAGAGAGAGCTGAGGCTGGCCGCGAACCCAGATCCTCCGGTCTCTGCCTCCCAAAGTACTGGGATTACAAGTGTGCGGCGCCACGCCCAGCCGGCTTTAGGTGTTTTAAAAGGTGTTTTTCTTTTCCTGGGTGAGCACTTTGACCTTCAGGGAAGGATAGTTAGCGGGACATCCTGGTGCCAAATATACATCTCTCATATCGATATTACATCCTGTATGAAATCTGTCTTGTGATAAGGATGAGTGAGTTTCTCAGCTATTAAGAGAGCAGGTAGGTGGGGAGTGGAAGAAAACAAATAATGGCAAGTAACAAGTTAAGGGCCCTGGGGATTTGCTGTTTAGGTGACTCCTCAACAGCTTTATCCTCCATGTTTTTGTCCTTGGAGAGTCATCGCAAGGTTATCCTGGCCTTAATGATACACCTAGATTTTTGAGGCTGGTAAAACTATTTGAGAGTTAGTGGGTGAAGGGGCAGGGAAAAGCGCCTATCATCCTCTTAATAGCTAACAAGCCATGAGTTAAAGTGGGAGAGCAGGGAAAAGCACACACCATGCTTTGAATACCTAACAAGCTATGAGTTAAAGCCCAGGAGTACATCTGCCATTTGTCCCTATGGTGATCCCTGAGGACCATTCACAAGAAATGCTTGCTCATAGCGTTGGGTCAGTGCACAGTTCATTCTTGTTATCATGGCTGTTCTCTTCATGGACCTTTTAGGCAGGCACTAGTGTGGCTGAAGATAGGCTGGCTGACACCGATATGATGGATCATACTGTCTTTCTGATTGTTGAGTGTATCCTCTGCACTATACACATTTCATTGGCCTTAAAATGGGATGTAAAGATCCATACCCTTTGGGCTCACTCCCTTGGATCTAACCACATACCCCTTCCCCAGACCTCCTTGTCTCTAATTTTACAGCCAAGCCATTTGCTTTCCTACGAGCTGAAGTATATTTATACCTCCAACATGCAGAACAGCAAGGAAAATCTGTCTCAGAAGCAGTCCCTAGGCTGGAGGAAGAGAAGGAAATTTATATGCTTAGCTCCTTCTATCACTTCCCTATTGGTAAAAAGAAATTTCCTGTACTTACAATTGAATCATTTTAGCTGGGTGTGGTGGTGCACACTTGTAATCTCAGTACTTGGGAGGCTGAGACTGGAGGATCCGGATTCGCAGCCATCCTCAGCTACTTAGTGAGGCCATCTGCAACTTAGTGAGACCCTGTTTCAAAATAAAGGATAAAAAAATAGGGCTGGGGGTGTAGCTTGGAGGTGGAATGCCCCTGGGTTCAATCCCCAGTACCGCCAAAAAAAAAAAAAATTTGAATCATTTGCCTTTTTGACAGCTTATCTTGGTGCCTGATCCCATGCTCTATGGTCTGGGTCTTCTCCAAGTCCAGGAATGCAGAAGCCAGAAACTCCAGATGTGCATGATTTGTTGGATGAGCTGCATGGCAATAGAAAGAAGGAGGACTTAGAACTCTCTGGCTGACAGATTAGTTAACCTCAGACAGAGAACCAAAAAGAGCCAGGCAAGTACAGTGGTAGAAAAAGCAGCTAAGGGTCCAGAAGGAAATCTAAGGAGGTACATAATGTTTGTGACCAACATACACACGGCCTAAAAGTCCATAGCATACCTCTCCAAACTCATCTATCAACACTCCCCATGTGGCCTCTGATCAGTTTTCTGTTGCACTGTGTCCCTAGTTCGTGGAGAGTTCTCAATTATTATTTGTGGAATGGATGGACAGAATAGAATACAATAAAGTAGAACAGAACTATAATATCCAGAGATGCATTGTTTGGGATTCTAAAACTTCTGGCCTTTATCAGTACCACCTTATTTTCACTACTGTGGCAATTCCCAGATTTCATTCAGATAAATTTTACCCTCGAATCATCATGAATAGTGTGGGATATTATTAGGCAACTACTGATTGGCTAAATTAAGGGAATGATGGTCTTTGTATCCAGGATCAACTACATAATGTGTAGGTTCCATTACAAGATGAAAAAAGTTCAAAAACTATTAAGTATTTTGATATAGTGACAGCAAAGCATTAAGCCAAACATGGATCCCTATTAAGAGCAAGGTTCTATGTATAAATCGCAAACCTTTGTAGTCAGCCCTCCTTGTGCCCACCCACTATGGCTTGACTGTTTGCTCTCTCCAAAATTCATGTTGAAATTTAATTGACATTCTAACAGTATTAAAAGAGGGGACCTTTAAGAGGCAATTAGGGCATGAGGATTCTGCCCTCATAGGTGAATTTAATGCCTTTATTAGGGAGCTTTAGTGAGTAGGTTCTCTCTCTCTCTCTTTCTCCTACTCCTCTGCCATGTGAGGAACAGCATTCTTCCCTTTTACAGGACGCAGCATGTAAGTTACCATCTAGGAATGAAGGTCAGCGCCCTCAACAACACCAAATCTGTTATAGAACTTCGCAGCCTTCAGAACAATAAGAAACAAATTTACGTTCCTAGCTGGGCACTGTAGTGCATGCCTATAATCCCAGTTCTTGGGAGGCTGAGACAGGAGGATCACAGTTTGATCACAGTAGGATTAAACTCAGGAGGCTGAGGTTTGGGGCCAGCCTCAGCAACTTAGTGAGGCCCTCAGCAACTTGGGGAGACTATGCTTCAAAATAAAAAGTAAAATAGGGCTGAGGGTGTAGCTCAGAGGTAGAATGCCCCTTGGTTCAATCCCCATTAACACACACACACACACACACACACACACACACACACACACACAAAGGGAAAAAAAGAAATAAATTTATGTTGTTTTGAAATTACCCAGACTTGAGCACAAAATGGACTAAAACACTATGAAAAGGCCAGACGACATCTGTGAATTCCAGCACTGAATTATTTGAGGCACTGAAACAAAAGCTATACTCTGCATCAGCCTGGAGATCTCAATGCAGACTGACATAGTCAGAAAGACTGCCTGACTGTTTATTTATTTATTTTTTGGCGGTACTGGGGATTGAACGCAGGGGCGTTCTACCTCCCCGCTACGCCCCCGGCCCTATTTTTTATACTTTATTTTGAGACCGGGTCTCATGAAGTTGCGGAGGGCCCCACTAAGTAGAGAGAGAGAGAGAGACAGGGAGAGAGAGAGAAACAGGGAAAGAGAGAGAGAGAGAGAGAGAGAGAGAGAGAGAGCACGTGTGCGTGCGCACGCGCGAGCTGAGGCTGGCCGCGAACCCGGATCCTCCGGTCTCCGCCTCCCAAAGTACTGGGATTACAAGCGTGTGCCACCACGCCCGGCGTGCCTGACTGTGTATAAACATAGATATGTTTGACCAAGGAATCTACATCTACCTTACTAGTTGCTGAGGATGGATGAGCCCTCCCAGACTCTTATATGCAGGATATCCAAGGAAGGTTTCTATTGGGCATCATACAAACAAGAGAAGCAACCAGCGAGTGGCCATACATACTTCTTGATATCAGCCCTTTGGGCCTCTTAATAGCAGAAAGAAGATTCTTAGAAGGTAGAAATGCAAGTCTGAACCCTTGACCGATATACAGTTGCCATGCAAATGACTTGAAGTGGACACTACTCAAAGCGGGGCAGTTCTTCGGCTGCTATCAAGGGCTCTAAGAATCTCTTGAGGGATGCGTATAAATAATGCAATATATAAAATTCATTTGCACACATACTATCCTTGGAATCAGGGGTATGCCCATTTCAAAAACATCTTGGAGTTCGAAGTAATATTCTGACATGTGCAAAATAGAACTTGGGGTTTTGTTTTTTTTTTTTTTTTGCGGTACCAGGGATTGAACCAAGGGGCGTTTTACCTCTGAACTACATCCCCGGCCCTATTTTTTATCCTTTATTTTGAAACCAGGTCTCACGAAGTTGCGGAGGGCCTCAGTAAGTAGCTGAGGCTGGCCGTGAACCTGGATCCTCTGGTCTCCGCCTCCCAAGTACTGGGATTACAAGTGTGCGCCACCACGCCCGGCGAATTTGGGATTTGAGGTGGATCCCTGACCTGAACCCACCAGGTGTCTGAAGATGGGGGTTCTGCCTGTTCCATGATACTGCCCATAATGTGATTCTTTCCCACTAGAACTAGAGTCAGACCTTCAAGTTGGCAGCTAGAACTTGGTACACCAAATTTCCTGGCAAGTGAACACAGCAGATATCTTCTTGCACCTAGAACTAAATATGCTATTTAAAACTACGGTATCCTCATTTTTAAGATACGGTACTTAAACTGTTGTAACAACCCCAAATCTCAGTTGATTAGGATAATATAAGTTTATGTCTTACTTATGTCATAGTTCAATCAAGTGTTTGGTGGGAGAGTGTGAACTACTGCATTTCAAAGATGGTAATGACAATGTCATCAGTACCATATGCTCTTTGGCAGTGTGACCTGGTCACTCCCCCATCAAGAGGAACATTCAAAGCCGGGCGTGGTGGCGCATGTTTGTAATCCCAGTACTTGGGAGGAGGAGACCGGAGGATCCAGGTTCGTTCACGGCCAGCTTCAGCTACTTAGTGAGGCCCTCCGCAACTTCGTGAGACCCGGTTTCAAAATAAAGGATAAAAAATAGGGCCGGGGGTGTAGCTCGGAGGTATAATGCCCCTGGGTTCAATCCCCGGTACCACACACACAAAAAAAGAGGTACAATTATTTCTCTTTCAAATCAAGGCAGGTCCTATAGCCACTTCAATCACTAGAATATGGTCGAAATAATGTTGTGTGAATTCAGGAATAGCCTTTAAATAGCTAGCTACTTTTCTTTCTTGCCTTTCGTAATGCACATTAGTGCAGTGCTCCCTCTTGAAGCCCCACCACCAGGTTGACAGAATCTCAAGCCACTTGGAGAGGGCATATGTAAGCACTCTGGTTGACAGTCCTGCCTGTGGTTGCAGAAAAGAGCCATCTTCTTGGCCATTCATTCCAGCTGAGCCATCAGACACAGTTCTAGAAACAACTGCCTATAATTTTATCAAAGATCTTGAGAGAGAATGACTAGCAGAGCCCAATCAACTCAGAATCAGAGAGATAATAAAACACTGCAGTTTAAGCCCACTACATTTTGGGGTGGTTTTAATGCAACTGTAGATAACCAGAACAATGCCCCCCCCCACATTGTGGAAATACAGGAGTCCAGGATCCTTCTTGGGACTCTGCTATTTTTGACACATGGCAACCAAAGTCAGCATAAAAAGGAGTGTGAGCCAGGTGTGGTGGTGCATGCCTATAATCCCAGTACTTGGGAGGTTGGGACAAGAGGATGGCAGGTTGAAGAACAGCCTTAGCAACATAGTGAGACTCTTGGTAACTAGCAAGACCCTGTTTTCAAACAAAAAATAAAAGGGCTGGGGCTGTAGCTCGGAGGTAGATTGCCCCTGGGTTCAATCCCCAGTGTCATAAAAAAAAAGTGTGGATGACAATACAAAGAGTTTTACAGTAAGGTCTAGAAGAAAGCACATTATGCCTGTCCACATTATACAGATTGAAAGTTGGTCAATTACACCAACCTATCTGTGTGGAAGCTGGGAACTATAATCTTCCTCTGAGCCTAGAAGAAAAAATTAATGGTGGGTAGAGACACTGCATTTTCTCCACCACAATATTCTCTTAAAAGACTTATCTCTCCACTTAGAAACCATCCAAAAGAAATTTTATCTATATCTTTTACTATATACAAAATGTAATATAAAATGTGTAAGAGACCTAAATGTCAATCCGAATCAAAAAACAAAAACAAAACCAAAACACCCTTCCAGAGAAAATGTAGGAGAAATCTTCATGATTTGGGTTAGGCAAAGATTTCTGAGAAATGACTCTAAATGTACAATTTATTAAAGCAAAAATTGATAAATTGTACTTCATCAAAATTAAAAACTTTTGCTCTTCTAAAGAAACAATTAAGGGAATAGAAAGCAAGCCACAGGCTCAGAGAAAATATTTACAAGTCATAGCTGATAAAGGACTTGTATCTAGAATATATATAAAGGACTCTCAAATCTCAAAAATAAAAAAACAACCCAACTTTAAAAATGAGCAAAAGAAAGCCAGGCGTGGTGGCACACGCTTGTAATCCCAGTACTTTGGGAGGCGGAGATCGGAGGATCCGGGTTCGCGGCCAGCCTCAGCGCTCTCTCTCTCTCTCTCTCCCCCCCCGTCTGTCTCTCTCCTTAATGAGGCCTTCCACAACTTCGTGAGACCCGGTCTCAAAATAAAGTATAAAAAATAGGTCCGGGGGCATAGCACGGAGGTAGAACACCCCTGCATTCAATCCCTGGTACCGCAAAAAAAAAAAAAAAAAAGGAGCAAAAGAGTTGAATAAATATCTCACCAAAGAAGGTATATGCATGGCAAGGTACATAAAAGTATGTTCAATATAATTTTTTCACAAATGCAAATTAAAATCATGATGAGATTCCTTAGAATAGCTAAAATTTAAAAACTGACCATTTCGTGCCGAAAAAGATGTTGAGCAACCTGAACTGTCACATACCACTGGTAAACAAAATTATACAATTACTTTATAATACAGTGCAATGGCTTCTTAAAATGCCAAATATACACCTACCATGTGAACCTCCATTCTACAACTAGAACCTCACTCAAGAGAAAGGCAAGCATATGTCTAAAGACTTGTATGCTAATGTTTATATCATTATTTGTAATCACCCCAAACTGGAAAAGACCCAGTAATAAAAATGTCCATCTACATGTAAATAGAATGGATTAGCAAATTGTGGTGCTTCCATATAGTAGAATACAACTCAGCAATAAGAGAAATAAACCAACTGAAATACAAAACAGTATAGATGGATTTCAGAATAATTATGTAAGTGAAAGGAACTGGTCAAAAAAGAGCAAGTAGTATATTATTCCATTTATGGAAAATTCTAGAACATGTGCAGTGATCCATAATGATGGAAAGTAGATCATTGCCTGGAGACAGTTAGGAGCCGGGAGTGTCAGGTGAGAGGGAGGGTCACAGAACAGCACAAGGGAACATTTGAAGGTGATTTATATGTTCCCTATCTTGATTGTGATGGTTTCATGTGTGCATAACTATGTCAAAATTTATTAAACGGTGCACTTTAAATATGTGCCATTTATTGTATGTCAATTATACTTCAATAAAACTGTTTTTCATTAATTTATGTAAGACAGGTATAGCATAATAGCCATCACTACCCCCCCTTGAGCACCCATGAACTTTCATAGCAACAAGTCTTCACCCACTCTGCTAAGCCTTGCCCTACCTTCTTACTCATAAAGCGACTCCTTTTCTAAGCTCTGTCAGTCTGTCAGAGGTGACAATCTGAAGAAGAGACAGTTCCCTTTGCTTGGGCCAGAATTTAAACACTAGAACCTTCCTCAAAAGGCAAAATGAGAATGTTCCAGTGTTTCCTCTGTATGCCTCCGTTCCTTTTGTGGTCCTAATGAGGCATCAGGACAGGGGGATAAGAGGGAGAAAAGCTCTCTTATGTAACACGACACTGAACTATTATAAATTCTATTGTCTGAAACTTTATATGCAAATAAGTTGACCGATTCAAGGTAAATACTTTGCTCTTACCTTTACTGACCATTTTAGCCTATGTCAAACATAAGAGTCTTTGTGCTGCAAGTAACAGAAACCCCAGCCCAAAACGACTGAAGCTATAACGGGAAAGTGTTGGCTCAAGCCAGTTTTTAGTCCAAGAGTATTTCTGGCTGTAGGAATGGTTTGGTCCCAAGACTTTTCACAATGTTCTCAAGGCCCTGGCTCTATTTTTCTGCATATCTCCCAGCTCTATCCTCCCTGATGTAGACTTTCTGGATTTTTGCATCTTTATACCACCAAGGAGGATTTATTCTGATGACGCCTACAGAAGAGGGGAAGTGCCTGGAAAGGGACTTCAGCCACATCTCTTTGCTTCTCACTGGTCCAAACTGGGTTCCATGCCCATTCTTGTATTAGTTACCATGGCCAGAAGGCGAGACAAAATGCTAATTGCTACCTAATTCATTAACACTGGTTTCACATCTTGTTAGTTTCAAGCACTTATCATGAAAAAGAATTATCATGATCATGGTCATGAAGTATAAAGTACTTGTGGCAGATTTTGCAGCCTCATGCATGTAAATTGCTTGAGACGTCCCTGAATTGGTTCAACTACAGAAAATCATCAGAGACCATGTTGTGTGACTACGGTCTTACTACAGACTTTGTGAATTGTGATGTCTATCTTGTGAGAAGCACTAACAAGCAATTAAAAAGGAAAACAAACTCAGACATCTTATATCTGATCAAGTCTGTTTTCCCAGAAGGAAGTGATTCGGTTATCTTTGTGAAAACAAAAGTCTGTCATTTCTTCTCTCCACCAAACTGCTTAGCCTTATGCTTAGGATTCGAAAGCCCTGTCTGTTTTCAAAAGTTTTGGATGAAGACCAATAAAATTTCCTTTGACGTGAAAATAGATTCTCCCATGAGAACGTTCCCCTGGAAACCTCATTGAATATTTAATTTTTTTGCATTTATTGATATTAATATACTTGGAGTACCAGAATAATTAATTTGATTTATCAGTGCTGGAATCTAGTTAATTTTCTCCTTTTATTTCTCATGTAATATGAGCCTGAAGCCACTCATTAACTGGTCCCATCCTTGAATAATCTTCTGCTCTCTAGGGACTACTGGCTCAAAAGGGCAGAGTTACTGCTAGGTGAGGACTTTTTCACTTTCATCTTTGTTTTTCTAACAGCAAAAATGGACTTTCCTTTGCCAAGACCAACCCCCCCCCAAGGCTCAACTAAAAAATGCATTGCCGTGGCTAATGATGGAAGCCAGTACCATTACTTGGAGTGCTCTCTAGGACACAACTAGTTTCAATCCCCAGTTATAGTTAGCATAAATTGAACTCAGCTCTTTTCTCAGTAAAGTCAGCTTCAGTTGTATCCAAATGTAAAAGTGCTCAAAAAATGAGCACAAGAGCAAGAAATGGGTTACAGAAAGAATCCTTGGATCTACACCACTAAACCACTACATGACTATGTGGTAGGTATCACTGGGATACATATAAAGATAGAAGAGGGATGAAGGAGTGAGGGAGGGGTGAGAGGAGAAAGAGAGAGAGAGAGGATGAAACATTGATTGTGGTTGTTTAATACATGTCCCCAAATTCCTTGACGTTACTTCCGTTGAGATGTACGGTCTATTGTACCTTCCCCTTGAATGTGGGAGGGCGTCTGACCTGTAGACTGATAGAGCACAGTGTAAGTAATTGTATACTCCAGGCAAGCTCATCAAAGTCAACACAGTCCATGACTGGTCCTCTTGAGCCACTGGCTGTGGTGCTGTCTGCCATGTAAAAAGTCTGAGGTCACCATGCTAGGAGGAAGCTGAGTCTATCTGAACAGGCCTCATGAAATTGTACTGATGGACAGCTACAGCAGATGTCCTAAGCAACAGCTATCATCGATGGTCAGACACATGAAAGGCAAAGCCCCCAGCAGCTACTGGCTGCCAGCCATAACTACCTCCAAGTTTCTGTGTCATTTCAGCCGAGCCCCAAGTACAGGAAGCAGAGATAATCCATCTTCAGTGTATCCTTTCTGAATTCTTGACGCATAGAGTCCAGCTGCTAAACTGGTGTGTTAAGCAGCATAAATAACATGAAGTTAATGGTATAGGAATAAGCTTCTAAAGGGAAAATAATCAAATGGATAAAATCTATATGAGAAAAAAATGAAAACCTGTCATTTGCAACAAAATGGATGGACCTGGAGGACATTATATTAAGTAAAATAAATAAGAGCCGGGCGTGGTGGCACACGCTTGTAATCCCAGTACTTTGGGAGGCGGAGACTAGAGGATCCGGGTTCGCGGCCAGCCTCAGCTCTCTTGCTCTCTTTCCTTGCCTCTCTCTCTCTCCCTGTCTCTCTCTCTCCCTCCCTCTCTCTCTCTCCTTAGTGAGGCCCTCCGCAACTTCGTGAGACCCGGTTTCAAAATAAAGTATAAAAAATAGGGCTGGGGGTATAGCGCAGAGGTAGAACGCCCCTGCATTCAATCCCCGGTACCGCAATAAATAAATAAATAAATAAATAAATAAATAAATAAATAAAATAAATCAGACACAGAAAGACAAGAACTGCATGTTCTCTTTCATACGTGAAAGCTAAAAAAATGTTGACCTGAATATTGATTAGTGATTACTAGAGATTAGGAAGGGGTGGGAAGTGGATAAAGGGAGGCTGGATTACATTAGTGCACACTGTATGCATGTATGAAAATATCACACTGAAACCCTAATATGTACAATTAATATATATTAAAATAAAATAAAACATTTTAAAAGATTTATGTTGGACCACCAGTCAATATCCTCTTTCCATTTTTGCTATCAATACTCATCTTTCCATGTGCCTGTTTGTATTAGGTTTTTGTGTTGAAAACGAATTATATGGAATTGGAACTCCTGGGACTAATGTAATCTTGCTTTCTGTGTGATACTAGATATTAAGGGAAGGATGTCTTTGGTGACACAATGCCAAAACCATCAGATCCACCTGGAGAGTTTCCACTGAAGACGGACAGGTATTACTTAACACAGTAAATGAAGAGCACACAAGAAAATACGATCAGAAAACATCCTCTAAGGACTCATTTAGGGTAAAGCTTATATAGGGAAGCTCATTCCTCCCACGTCTCTATTAAAGCTTCATCAGCCAAAGACCCCCAGACACCAACCTATAATCTGACAAAATCAGATATATTGATTTGCAGCAAGAACACAGGCTGCAGAGGAACTGTGGCATGCTGGGAATCCCATCCTGTCCTCTTAGCTCACCCTTCATATCCAGCTAATGCAACACAGTTTCTGGGCGTGTCCTGGCCAAAAAGAACAAAGCCCAGTGACCAAAACACAATTTCAAAGTAGCTGGCATCTTGTTTTGAGTATCTCAAACACAGTGGAGGGGATCCATAGTTTTCGGTACCATTCTTAGGAACCTCCCATTCCTCTTTTAACTCCTCCATTCATGCCTCTCAGCTTCTCCAACAACCACTGTCTTTTCAGCTTTGTTTGCCTATGGGAGAGTGTGTTTTGTTTGCTCCTTGCCTCGTAGTGAGGAGCCTGCTTTGTGAGGGAGGCCTGCATTTGTCCAAGGGAGCCAATGTCTGCATGTGTTGGTATAATTCTTGGATGATGGATTAGTAAGGCCACATGGTCACAGATTTAAAGTCACACAGTCTAATCAGCTTTACAGGTAATAAAGTGAGTGTGTGTGTGTGTGTGTGTGTGTGTGAGAGAGAGAGAGAGAGAGAGAGCGAGCGTGAGCCTGGGGATTGAACCCAGGTGCTCTCTACCTCTGAGCTACACCCCCAGACCTATTTTATCTTTTTATTTTTTATCTTTTTATTTTGAAACAAAGTCTTGCTAATTTGCTGAGGCTAGCCTCAAACCTGCAATCCTCCTGTCTCAACCTTCCAAGTACTGGGAGTACAGGCATGAGCCACCATGCTCTGCTATAAAGGTGATTTTTTAATCTTAATTTTTATAAATCCTATGTATACCTCTCACCTGCTCCCAAATTCTAAAGAGGAAGAAAGGAGGATTGGGGGTTATATACAAACTCTTAACAAACTCCAGCATGCTTTTTCAGCCTTTGCTTCAACTTCATAAAGTATCCCAACTTTTCAATAATTTGCTTTTAGCTTAAGTTTGTTTCTATTGCTTGCCACTAACCAAAGCAAATGGAGATAGCACTCTCAATAAATATTAACCGAAACTAAGTTTATTCAACATTAAATTTAGGAGTACATGCTACAGAATAATATTTATTTATTTATTTATTTTTGTGGTACTGGAGATTGAACCCAGGAGCATTCTACCTCTGAGCGATATCCCTAGCCCTTTAAAAATTTTTCTTTATTTTGAAACAGGGAGGGTCTCGCTAAGTTGCTGAGGATGGTCTTGAACCTGCAACCCTGTCTCTGCCTCCCAAGTACTGGGATTACAAGCCACCACACCTGGCTTCAGAATAACATTTAGATGCTTTAAAATAAGGAGAGAAAAACTTTATCAAGAGTTCTTTAGCTGAAAACTGTAACTTCAAAATACACTGGAGCTGGGTGCAATGGTGCATACTTGTAATCCCAGCCACTTGTGAGGCTGAGGTAAGAGGATCACAAGTTCAAGGCCAGCCTGGGCAATTCAGAGAGATTGTCTCAAGACTAAAAAATACATACATAAAAATTTTAAAAGGGCTGGGGTGTAGCTAGGTGGTAGAGCACCCTGAGTTCAATCCCTAGTGCTGCAACAACAAACAAACAAAACCCTAGAGCTTAAGTCTGATGGAAATCATAAACTATAGGACTCATCTTTCACCCCATTCTCATCTCTGTTATTATTATTAACTTGGCATGCCAGGTTATTCCTATAGTTAGTTCTAGTCATGATTGTTTTACGGTTTATTTTGAACTGATTTCAAGACAAATATTTTTACGAATTTTTATTGGTGCATTGTAATTATATATGATGGTGAGATACATAGTGATACATTCATAGATGCACATAACATTATTTGGTCTGTTTTCTACCGGGAACCTCCCCTTTCCTTTCCCTCCCTCCTTCCTCACCCAATCCTCTTCCACTGCTCTCTTGGTCTCTCTCCTCATTTTCATGAGGTCTCTTTTCTCTCTAGCTTCCACATATGAGAAAAATCTACGACCCCTGATTTTCTGAGTCCAGCTGATCTTACTTAGCATGATGTTCTCCAGTTCCATGCATTTTCCTGCAAATGGCATAATTTTGTTCTTCTTTATGGCCGAGTAAAATTCCTTTGTGTGTATATACCACATTTTCTTTATCCATTTATCTGTTGATGGACACCTAGGTTGGTTAGGCTATTGTGAATTGCACTGCTATAAACATAGGTATGCATGTATCACATAGTATATTGGCCTTAATTCTTTTGGAAAGATACTATGAAGTGGTTTAACTGGGTCATATGATGGTTCCATTCCTAGTCTTTTAAGGAACCTCCATAATTTAATGATCATTAACTTAGAAAGGTCATGAATAAGATTTCAGAAAGCAGGCTAGTTTTACCTGGAGTCTGGTACCTTTAAAACACACTTCTTTCTTTCCCAAAAGAAATAGTACCAAATTATTCCTTGTTCTAATAAATCATAATTTAAAGCCAATTGTAAGAACCAGGTAATTTTCATGTCATTTTAAAGTACTTGCAAAGAACAATTTATGGCCTTAGATAAAATTTAGAAGTGTTGGAAATGAACTAATCTTTCAAAACAGAATTAGTATCTTTATAACGAAGTGAGCATGAGTATCAGTATGTTGTAGGTGTTTCTAAGGAAACATTCTTTTGTAAAATTTGTGATAAATTTGCAGTGATTATATGTTCTAGAAATGCTGAGATAGATGTGGCACTATTACTTAGAGCAATGAGGTCATATGGGGTTGTTTGCAATAAACCAGAAGTCGGAAATAAAATGGAGAAGCACTGAAAAGACACCCTGTATATAGGCTCCAGGACAAATTTTAGAGAAATTTTTGAGTCTTGTTTTATATACTTTGTCTTTTGGGGCTTAAATTTCCATAACAAACCAAGACCATTCAAATAACAGGAAAATCTGTTTCAGAGCGATTTATTTTTCACAAGCAGAGGATATTAAATTACTGATTGCCCATGCAAATTTTGGAAGCACCAGGCAGACCCCATTACTCCAGCCTCCAGTATTATCCTCACCCACTTGATGATTTCTAGAATACCACCAGACAGCCTGTGTCAGCTCTTTGGCTTGGCATTGTATCAATCATTAAGACACAAACACTATTCAGCTATTGACTATTCTGGGATTTATGATGGGATAGGAACTTGGCATGGCGGGAAGGCTCTCTGCTGTAACCCTCGCTCCATCACATGCTGGGTTATAGAAACACTTGGTGCAGAGATTCAGGTCTCGGTGGCACAGGCCACGGTGCCGATCACTTTATTACGGCTCTTTGAAAGAGGACGATCCTGCCAGCATTCTGCTCCACAGAGAGCTTTCAACTCCCTGGTCTCTTTGAGGTTAATCCTTTGAGATCACAACATGGTCACTCAAGGAGATCTGGGGCCATCTGGAAGCCCAGACCACCTCACCCCCAAGCCAGAGCCAGACCTGCCCACTAATCCCATCTCCCTGTTGCTCGGTCCTTAGCCAGAGTTCATCTTAGTGGTCCTCAGCAGGACTTCCTTATTTGGACTCTTTCAGGCTATAGGATTTGGGATATCAGTTCTGTCTATCCCAGGAGACCCTGGTCTCCTCATGACAGTTGATCCACCTCCTACCCAGGGCTTGTTTTGCATATCCAAACGATGACATCGTTTCTGCTAACCCACTCAGAATGGACAAGCATTCTTCACAACACTCCCAATGGGACTTTTTGGGCTTAAATTTTCATAACAAATCGAGACCATTCAAATAACAGGAAAATCGGTTTCAAACTGATTATTTTTTAATACTTGGTAGGAGCTGGAACAATCTTTCCCTGAAAGGTGAATTTTTTGGTACAATATCCTGCTACATGAATATGTTACTCTCCACTTGGCATCATAGACTTAAAACCACATGAGTCAAAAGTGTTTAAAGTAGCCCCACAGTTTGTAGCCAATTATTGCAAACACCTATATTTGCTTCAATTTAGTGAGCAATTACTATGGACGCTCACTGAGCAGCCAGCCATTGCCCTAAGCACTTTACATTTAACTCACCAGTGAGGCTTAAGGAGGTTAAGTAGCTCTGTGTGAGCTCACAGGCCAATGGTGGTAGAGCTATGAGGTGGTTTTTCTGGCTTCTCCAAAATAAGAGATACAATGTTGGTACTTAACACTAGAAGCAAAACTTCTGAAGTTTCTAATTCACCTTCCAACCAACTACATGTGCATATGCATACACACACACACACACACACACACACACACACAGTCACCTGCAAAGCTAGCAAGTAACTTCTATAACTTCTTCACCTTATACACACATGTATCTCAGTTCAGCCACGTACATCCATATGTCATACATATCGGTTAAATCATATATCGATAACAGTGTAGGCCCTCAGCTACATGCATATTCACTGCAAATACAGACACATCATTCTGGCTTTTGAGCCTGTCTGATGAGGGTTCTATTTACATTGAGGGTCTAATGACCCTAACGAGAAAGATAGTAACTGGCATGTTGGGACTGATGTTTGACCCCCTCGGCTTAGACTTCCAAGTGGCCAAGGTCCAGTGGCCACCCATCAGTAATCCTTTCAGGAAGATGGGGAAGAAACTCATCCTGTGAAGAAAAAATGTCAGGACACTCAAAAGCTTGCCTGGTCTTTAGGGGAGAGCACAGGGGCCTACCTTTCACTCTGCTTGCTGTTTCAGCTAGTGTCCCAGTTTGCAAAGACAACAATAAACCAAGGTTACAGCCAAACAAAAGCACTGAACCAGAAGAGGAGGGAGCTCTGTGTTGCAGCCTGGTGACAGAGTTTACCAGAGAGTACGGAATATCCTTTCTGCTCTCACCCACCCTGGTTTCACTTTGGCAGGATGGCAGTCAGAGTGGGGCAGAAGATCAAGACAGTGTCAGAGCAGCAGATGGGGGCGGCGGCGCGAGGTCTTGGAAAGAGCTGTGGCAGCCCAGGGGTGAGGCATCTCATCCAGGAACAGCAATGCCTGGCACAGACCTGTATGGCAGAACGGAAGAGGAAAGGGATGTCAAAGGGCAGGAGGAGGAGGATGCAAGTGCAGGAGCATGCATGAGATGTTTAAGCATGAGAAGGAACTGTTTTTCTCAGGGGACACTCAGAGGATACTGTTTAGTTACACAGCACTCCCTTTAAATTTCAAAACTTTCAAGCCAAAGTTACTCTAAATGGCTTAAGATGCAAATATTCTAAAATTTAGAATAAGAATCACAGACCCTGTATCATTAGAGTTGGCAGGGGCCTTAGAGTTCATCTCGACCTCTGACGCCTCCTCTGACAGCCGCTCCCATGCCCTTTCCTTGGACATGGCCCCTTGGTTGCAACACATTCCCTGTGGTGCCCAGGTCAGTTTGTTGGACTCTCTGGAAGAGCCCAGAATGAACGCACTCCACATCCCCACACGACTGCTGTTCACAGGCTACCTCCTAAGTTAAAACAGACCATGTTACTCTCTACCAGTTGGCATGGTCTATACCTATAGAATTTCTGTTTGTTTCTCGAGAAGGGATGACAAGCAGGAATATTTTGTTATTAAACACAATGTTTATCTCTTCTATGACTATTCCTAAGTATGCAATGATTTGGGAAGAAGAATGTGTCGAGGGAAATAACAGAGTTCGCCTGTGAAACTAGAGCTGAGATGGGATGTCATCTGCATACAAGTACCTATTCATTAGCATATTAGTCGATGCTTATGAAGTACATACTGTGAATAAGACTTTATGCTCAGAACTGAAGTGGCCCAGACAAAGGAATCCAGCACTCAATGGGCCAGTCTATAATTTAAGAGAATACATTTCTAGGGTCCCTGAGATCAATCGAATTGCTTCAAGAGGTAAAGAGAATTGCTCGGATCTCTTGCAGCTCAATGGCTCTGAAGCAGACATCAAGAGCTGTGCTCAGAGAAGGCAGCATTGTAGATCTTGTGCCCTAAATACTCTTCCGTGTCTCTGTTCACCTGACCTCACTGATAGTCTCTCCATCAAAATAAAGGATTCATCTGCAGAGGCCAGGCATCTAACCAGGAGAAATGAAGAATTTTAATTGCTGTTTCCATGTTTCAGGGATCTTTTTATTTTTCATAAGCCATGCAAGATGGAACAGGAAGCCCTGGATTCAACTGATTTCAAAGGAAGGCAGAACTTGGTGTGACAAAAACGTGGGAGCGACAGCTGGCTGGAGGTGCAGCGATGAACTAGAGGCGTTAGGAGGAGAAATCGCAGTGGTGCCACTAGGGGGGGCCACCGCTCCAAGGAGCAGAGGCAGCCAAAGGGACGCTTCCTGCCACGTTAATTTTGTCCTCTAAAACTCTTAACGATGGATTTTTTGCTTCTTCTCCCAAACATCCATTAACAGGAGAGCGCCTAGTGCTGCAATAAAACACTAAGAACAATCATCAAAAACAAAAAGATATTAAAGGAAAGGAGCTCAACAAGGTGTCCATGAAGGGGCAGGAAATTTAGGGTCTTAATCTGTCCTTTTGAATTCCATTGTAAATTTTATCATGGACATAAAATAAGAGATAAGTGAGGTATAAAATGTTTTGTGTATCGCTAAGGGCTAGTGCGATCTGCAGTGGGGGGCAGAGCCACAGCCCAGCCCTCTTTCACCACAATCTGAAGTCTGACATGCGACAAACTACACGCTAAGGCTGGGGTCAGGGATGCTTTAGAGGTGAGAGGGCTGTAGATGAGCTGTGAGGCTGTCCGTCCAAGAATGAGGCCTGTGTCTTTCTGTATACAACAGGCTCTTAGCCAGGAACCTCCACATCAAAATGGGTCCAACGTTCAGAAAATTTAAAATGTGAGATAGGAACCAATCAAACAAAATAGAGAGCTCTGTTCACATTGTAAAAGTGCTATCATTTTTTAAACGGATGCACTTGTTAGCCAGATGTGGCGATGCATGCCTGTAATCCCAGTGTAGAGGCAAGTGGATTGCAAGGACAGACCGGGCAACTTAGCAAGACCCTGTCTCAAAATTAAAATATGCAAAGGGGATCAATGTGTAGTTCAGAGGTAGAAAGCCCCTGGGTTTAATCCCCAATACCAAAATAATTTTAAAAATAAAAAGAACTGGGGATGTAGCTCAATGATAGAACGCCTCTGGGTTCAACACACACACACGCACATGCACTTGTCACAGCATTTCATGGAAGAAATCCTACTAGTACACTTAAAATAGATAAAATTACCCAAATTTTAGAAATACAGCTTTTCAACAATATGTTTATGGCCTTCTGAAGTAAACTAATAACAAGGGGAAAAAGCATAATCTTTGTAAGAATTCAATGTCATAGCCGGGCATGGTGGCGCACGCTTGTAATCCCAGTACTTTGGGAGGCAGAGACCGGAGGATCCGGGTTTGTGGCCAGCCTCAGCTCGTGCACACGCTCGTTCGCGCGCTCTCTCTCTCTCTCCCTGTCTGTCTGTCTGTCTGTCTCTCTTTCTCTCTCTCTCTCTCTCTCTCTCTCTCTCTC